>JARHVA010002979.1:505000-765000 GCA_037957365.1 Torreya grandis
TATCATGCCCTAATCTAAAATAGACTAGAATAAAGTAATAATATATAATGACCCCATCTAAATTATGAGATAACACTTACATAGTCACAAGTGTGATGATGGAATTTTATATATCTAAAATGCTTGAGACATACATAATAAAGATTATAAATATTATCTTACATTAGACATAATTTTCATACCCTACGGCCCATTGGGATAACTTTTGATGCTCCACCACAAATAGTGGTACATCACAAATCATTAATGTGCCCTCAATAGGTAAGCCTAATATCACTTATTCATATTCAATGGTTATGGTTACTTCCCATTTTACCCCATCCAATACCCACCTTAACGTATCTATGATCCTCTCTTAATACCTTAGAAACATAGCAATAGTCTCGATGTTGTTACATACCCAACACATCTCTATAATTATTTTGAATCTCAAACTAGTTATCCATAATATGTATACATTTAACAACATGTCCAATAGATCATATAACCAACTCACTTTTATTATCTTCTATAGGTGACTTCAAATTTGAAAAATATCAAAAAAACTAATACCCATTATATTTTAATCAAAATTTTTGAAATAAAATTAAAATCTAACAAAAAAATTCATTAAAATAAAAAATGATCTTTATCTATACTATTGTTGTAGCATATAATTTCACCATTTTTGGGATATTTTTTCAAGATATATCACTCCTAGCTATAATAATGGAGTAACCTCAGGCTATGGGTATCTTGTAGTGAGGTTGAACCTCTGAAGAAGGCTGGATTCCTTTTGGTAGATCACCTAAACTAATGTTTTTGCTTAGAAAATAAGTAGAGAGTGGGTATAGGGTAAATAAGAGAGATAAATGGGTGATACAACAAATTTATTGACACTCACATAAGCATGAAATAAACACTAATTTAGCATAAAATAATTCTTGCTCACACAACCTCACAAACTAGTTAATTTGCATAAGTGTTTCATAAAATAGGCTCAGCAAACAATACAAGAAGAAAAGAGGAATTTCAAAATTCACACCAAGAATCCATTAATGGTGGAAAGAGATCAAGTTTAGACCTGAAACTAACTTGAAAACACCAAAAAATAGGCAAGAAAGAAGGACAATGGACATGGAAGAACACTTCTTCACAAGGCCATCATGCACAAGCATGCTAAGCATAATTTAGAGGTAAGAGATATGTAAAAATTGATATTTATTGCTTTAAAAGGTATTTATTACAAATTTTTACAAGGTTTATCCTTGTCAAATGAGAATATATTACAAAAATAGGGGAGAAATGGGAGATATAGGAGAAAAGGGGAAGAGAAAGAGAAGAGGCAAGAAAATAGAATTCAATAAATTAGATCCAACCACCATTCATGGATTATCACCCACATTTAGGTTAATTATAACTTATACTTATTAAAAAAATTAACCTCCATTAGCTCCAATAGTCTTCAAACCCTCTCATTGGTTGAGAAACACAATAGAAGACAAGAACTTGTTGAGGATGATCATGTCATGATACACTAAAAAGGAAAAGTTTTATAAGACTTTAAAAATGTATTGAATTATCCACTTGATTGAATAAAACTCTTTAAAACCTTAAAAAACTCCTCAACTTGAACTTTTAAAAAATAATATGCAAAAGCGAGTTGACTTCACACTTTATGCTTAACTGACCATGGAGGTTATCTTCTAATTTCAACTTGACTTTGATTTTTGAGGTTATCTTTTCTTTTTTAATTTGTTTTCTCCTCTAACTTGAAATAAACTCCATGATACCTTCAACTCACTTACACTCCATTGATGGAAGTCACAAGCTTGAGCCACCTTGAACCAACTATCCTGAAAACTGCTCCCAAGGCCATTTGGCACCTTAAAGACCACTTATGGACCTGTATAATACTTCCAAAAATTCATGAAATGTTTATGAGGATGAAAATTAAGATTTTTAAAGCCATAAATACCTACAATAATGGTGGAAAACACCATTAAGCCTATAACAATGCACAAAAATGTTAAAAAATGGGTTTTTAAACCCTTTAGCTCAGCAAGGTAGCATATAAACTCTTATTAAGAGCTCAAAATACCATATAATGTTTTTTTATGTCCAATTAGACATATTCCATCACTTTAGACCATTTATTTATTTGAAGACTTTCAAAAATATGCATTTTTGAGCCATTTTGGGCCTCCTAGGCACCCAAACATGCCAAATTCTAATGAAAAATAGGTTTTTTAGGATATTTAAGGAGTCTTATACACATTATAGGTGGTTTCAAAGTCATTATAGGTCATTTTATGGACCTTTGAGTCCAAAAACTTAAAACTAGGCAAAAAGCTCTTTTGCAAGCTCACTTTTAAGATGATTTTCATACAATGAAGACACCCAAAACACCTATTATTAACATTAATATATGTTACATAGGCCCTTTAAACACCCCTAAAAATATTGGGCTACCATACAGAATGTGTGAAATATACACACGTAAAAATGATTGCCTATAGTGTTTGCAAGCATTTTGGGCATGCTTACACTCTTAGCAATTGTTAATACAACACAAAACCTTAACCAAAATAAATTAATAATTAAATTCAATTAGATATGGTTACTCAAAATATACTATAATAACTTATCCCAACTCTTCATGGTATGAAAGAAATAAGCATCTGAAGATGGGCTAAAACTGGGTGTCTTAAGCCTAAAAAAGCTTAAATTTATCCAAATGACCAATTTTACCATTAAACTAATCTCATTTTCTTGTAAAAATATTAATGACACATGAAACATCTCATTACATCTCTTCAAATGATCAAAACTCAACTTTGCCTTTTATGCCTTGAGGATGAGTGTGGGGATTTGAGCTTATCGATGTGTTTGTATGGAATTTGAAGTGTGGAAACTATAAAAATGTGTTTAAGAGGATTAAAAACATATTAAAATTATTTTCATACACTTACATAAACTTTTAAAATTGAAACACACCTTGAAACTCCAAAAAGTATGCTTGCATGAATAGTGACCATTATGAGACATAGGGGGACTGTGACAAAATAGAGAGTACTTCCACTTGTAATATGACATTTAAAATATTTTTTATGTATATAATATGTCATTTATACCAAAATTACCAAATATCAAGTTATTTTTATGTGTACTTTGTCTTGTAGACCCTTTTTACCATAATTTACCTTGAGCTGCCTACATGTTTCCTTCGTGCCAAAACTTGTCTTTCCTCAAAATTTAACATTAAACCCATTAATTTATCACTAAAATAGAAAAATATAGTTTTTAAACATCATATTATATCATTTTAATACTTCTCCAAGGCCTAAACTACTTCTTGGCATCTAGAACTGATAAAACTTCATTTGGTCTCCAATGGCTACCTTCTTGACTGGCAATGGATTGTGTCAAAACAGAAAGAAATTTAAATATTTATATGACCTTTAGTATTTTATGGGATGATTTTTTATGTTATTTATAATATACCTACCAAATTTTTTGTTTTTACTCAACCTGTAGATGTCCCAAAATGGCTAATTTCTCCAAGGCATGCTCCATTGTTGATTGTAATTTGACATAGGGTTGACTGTACTAAAATAGTGAATATTTCCCATTGTCAAAAATCATAAAAAATATATTAAATTGGTATAGTATTTCATAATGATCCTCTCTACCAAATTTTTTTATTAGATCCTACATACTTTGGCCTAAAGGCCTATTATGGCAAAAGCTAGTGGCACGTGTCTGCTTGGTCAAAAATCACAACTAAGTTTTCTTTCTCCTTGATTTAGTTTTTATATAACATAATTATTTTGATTTTAAATTTTCAACCTCCCATTCTTCCTTATGAACCCTATTTTTATGTATCAATAGTATGTAGGTGTGTGTTTATGAGGCTTGAACCTGATCATAAACCTGATTGAGAGAACTTCTTCATGGAATTGACCTCACCTCACTCATTATTCCTATTTAATCATCTATATTGAACATTAATTCCAACCATTGACCACTATGCTCTCATTCAACCTTCCAATCCAAAGTAAATATTAGGTTCTTTAGGTTGTAGGTAGAGATTTGAGAGGAACTAATTGTGTTAAGATCCTTGAGACTCCTTACCAGAATGCTTGATCTATTTCACACTAAGAGAGTTGTAAATCCAATTCCATATTGGTTTTCCACATGGTGTGTATAATCTTAAATACTCCAATTTGATGTTTTATATGTAAATGATCTTGGGTGGGGGGGGGGAATGGTAATGGTTACCTACACTAATGTTCTAACTTCATCACACTCTTATGTCATCATCAAACCTTCTCAAGGGTTGTGCCCTTTCTCAACTTCTTTTTATGCTTTCACTAGATTCCACTAGGCAACCAATCTCAAGGGTTTCAAAGACTAAAACTTGGCATAATATTCAATAGATAAATATTTTGTCATGGATAATCTGAGGTGATATTATCACACCTGAAATAACCCATTTCAACTTCCAAATACCCTTGAAACACTTCTTTCCACACAACATACTCACCATGGCTTCTCTAGGCTTGTAGCCCCTTTTTTGGTCAATTTTTTTTTTTTTTGACCATTATATAATCCTCCTAAAAATTTGAGACCATTTATATCTATTATAAATCATATTACATGTGTGTTACAAGTTTCATGACCTGAGATCACACACCCTTCATTAGGCTCCCCTCAATTAGGCCTAATTAGCCTTTAAGCACACCCCAAGTCTAAAAACCATACCACACAGCCTCCAATCAACCCAAAACCTATTTAATCACTTATTAAACCTTGAAAAACATCATATTCAAAAAATTTGGTAAATTTGGAGAGTTAAAACTCTCGAAAACAATAAACCCCTAGTGTAGGGCTTCTCTCATGCTCTTTCTAAGACCATGTTTTAGATTTGGGGGGTTAAAATGAGTTCTAGGCCTCACCTAGACCTATTTTTTGATTAATTGGATAGGTAAAAGTGGGGAATACATGTAAAATTTGGAAAAAAATCATAAAAACATTACCAATCTCTCAAACAAAAAATAACAAAAAAGTGCAAGCTTGCTGCCCTATTTTTGCTTTGATAATGGTTCGTGAGTTATAGGAGTGAAATAAGGAAAATGAGAGAGGTTTTTGTGGATAATCCATAACCCAAACTATATGAAAAATTTAAGGTCCTAAATCTCAAGGAAATTACTTCTATCACCCCTTTCTCTTTTGGCATTCTAGGCCTCTCTTAGCTCTTTAGGCCTAGAAAACTAAAAAAATAGATTTTTTGTCCTTTGCATGTATGAAAACTCTTGGGAAAAGTTTTATTCACTTTTGGGAAGATTAAATTATTTTCCATGCCAAATTTTAGGCCTTTCATTTTTATATTTGGGTGTGAAGGTCATTTAACACTAAAATCCTGTAGCAGTCACTTAATGATCACAGTGAATAAAAGTGAAACTTGAAGGCCCTCAAACAATTATCTCTTCTATTCACACACCATATTATTTTTTAAAGGATATTCCCATATTATAGGGATACAATATGGTAAAATTTGGATGCATCAAACCTCATTTAAATATTGTTCCATGGCATCAACAAAAGTGCCTAGGATAGGTTTTTGAACTTCTAGGGACTTTGTCCCTGAAACTCAAATTCTCAACTTTGAAGAGGTTTCCAAGGCTGCCAACTAGTCCAATGATTCAAAAAAAAAATCATGCTATCATTAAATTCCAAAAACCTTAGGAAAGCTTCCAAACATGACATATATCCTTTATGCCCCTAGATGCTCACTCAACCAAAACTCTGTTCAACTTCTCACACCACACCAAGACCTCCCAAAATAATATATTGCATCATCAATTCAAAACAACAAAGGGACTAGTCATTTGAGTAGAAGTTTAATAAAAGGTCCAAGAGATTTTATTGATCCATCTAGGCAAAATTTTTGTATGTAGGCCAATTTTGGCGAACATTTTGGGTGACCTCCTGGGATTGCATGCCTGTTATGCAACATATTAATTGCCTTGTCTAATCCATTAAGCATACAAGGTCACAAGTATTTATTTCCCAACTTATATGAAAATGATATAAGGCTATACATTTCTAAAAACCTCCTCTTGAAGAAATAATGACAATAAGAACAAAACAAACACTGTGCCCAAGGCACTTAGGGAAGGGAAACACACAACTGAAAAGAATGTGCACAAGGCACTTAGGGAAGGTAAACACATAAAATCTAGTCTAATATATAGAAGGCTGAAACATATAATTACCTTATTCCTGGGTCAAATGGGAAAATTTTAGCATCATTGATTTGTAATGGACAAGGATGAGAACAACCCTACTTTTGTGAGCTCATGCTAGGTGGACTAAAAAGCCTGATTATTGACTCTTATGGCTTGCTCCCCAAGGAATGAAGTGGGAAAAACATGTCTCCAATGTAGATAAATTCCCTTATTGGCTCAAGAAATTATTTATGTTGCTCATCACTCTTGAGAAAGCCTTGCATGAAGACTTCATCTAGGTTATTGGGAGCAACTACATTTTGTTCACTTTGTGGCTCAAAAAGATCATATTCTTCCACCTTTTCTTATGCAAATTAGGACTGATCATGCTTAGAGCAGGATTCTCATAGTTTTATAGGACATGTCTCTTAGCCTCCTCAGACTCTTTGGTTATGGCATTAAACTTCTGCCACAACTCTTCAAGTTCTTCACTGGTACATTTCTCAAATTATATCAATTGAGTACTTGAGATGTCTCCATCAACCTCACTCAAGATTTTATCTTATTTTTCAATTGTAAATGAGGGTTGATTTAACCAACCAAGGTCTAAAATATCACACTTGTCTTCCTCCAGTTCTAATATATCAAGGCTATCTTCAATTGACACCTCATTTTGAAGTGGACTAACCTCTAATACTTAGTTCTAATCCTCTTTTTCATCTATGTAGAATAGACAATAAATAATCCATTCAAGGTCTTCCTTGTATTTAGCTTGAGGGTTGGTCCCTTTAATATCTAGTTCATTAGTGTCAAAGCCATTCAAAGAAGGCTGGTCTAAACCTAATTTTTCCTCCTCTAAATGAAGTGGGCTGCCTACAATATTTCTTCCTCATACACACTTACCTCATCTTCTTGAGACTCGGTTGAGACTACAAACTCTTCCTCTATCATTTGTAAAATAGTCTCTTTCTCCAAGAGGGAGATGGTGGGAGGGTGAAAAAATTCACCTTGCTTGCAGCTTGAGAGAGTGTCTTTCCAACTAGGTACTTTGAGTGGTCTCTTTAGTGGCTCTTAAGGGAGGGAGAAAGAGTCTTGTAACCCTTGTAGGGTAAACTCATTGAGCTGAGCTAACACCTTTTTTTATTTTATTCAACCATTAACTCATCCTTCTCTTGAATTGGTTCTTAGACCACCACAACTAACACCTCTTTCTTCTTATTTATGCCTTTCTTAACTGATTTCCATGATGGAAATACATCAAGAATAGCCACCTTTTCTTCTTTTTGAATGGGTATAGGAGAGGTTGGTTTCAAAAGAGAGGGCATGACATAATCAGGGTCAAAGGTGTAGGAGAAGATCCATCATGGGATGGTTCCAAAATATTTATTAGGAATGGGCATAGAGGTAGGAGAGGAAAAACTAATTGGTTTGGGTTTGACATACTCATCCTCCCAATGAGTTAATATCTCCTCTATCGAGAGTATCCATTCCTTCATCTCTTGCTTCTCAACGTGTGGATAGTCACCTTCTTCAATGAATACCCATACACTCCAAAACTTATGCAAGAATCTCCTTATCCCCTCTATGGCATGAATGGAGAATTATTTTCCAAGTCTAACCTCCTTATTGATTTTCATGATTATTCTCCCTTGGTCTAATATTTCTTCTCTAATTCTTGACAAGGATGGACCTTGACAAGGTTGACTAGGGGCTGATTTGAAACCCTTAGAGGTTGAGATTGAGGCTCTTGGAGGAGATAGAACACATAGGATTGATTATATTGAGTCTATTAATCTTCATAAGATATCAACACACTTTTTGAATCTTGGACCATGCTTCTCAATGACACCTTATTCTCCCTCTCACAAACTACCCATTGTTCATCCTCACAAACTGACCACCTATTCTTGATCAGGTGAAGATAACTTATTACCTCTTGTATAACATGAATATGGATGACTAAATAAAGTTATAAACCCCTACCAATCTCCATTATCAACTCAATATAATATGGCAATGCTTGCTTGAATCCTGAAAAGGATGTAACAAGATAAACATAGTCTTGACAAGGGGAATTAGAGGACTGATTTGAATGCAAATGAGGTTGTTCTTGGTCATACATAAGAGTGGGAGGGGGGAGAAGGCCATGATATGTCTGATAGGTTATTTTAGGGCCACTTGAGGGGAACACATAAACATTATTATCTTGATAAGTGTGATGTTCTTGGTCATACATAAGAGTGGGAGAGGGGAGAAGGCCATGATATGTCTGATAGGTTATTTGAGGGCCACTTGAGGGGAACACATAAACATTATTAGCTTGATAAGTGTGATGTTGAGGTAGAGAATAAGCATGTTGATCAAAATATGGTTGATTATACATACCAAATAACAATGATTAGGCACTTGGGCTACTTATACTAGTTGATAAATACTTGGAGTCACCATTGGTGTTTGCACACATGCCTCTAAAGGCTGATTGGATAAAGGGAACACCAAAACTCTTCACTCAGTGAACAATGTAGTCCCATCAGGCATGCTAGAAACTATTGTAGAATATAATTTCACCTTTGTGGGAGAGTTTTTTAGGCTCTATCACTCCCAAATATAATATTGGAGCAACCTCATGTTGTGGGTATCTTATAGTGAGATTGAACCTCCAGATAAGGTCAGCTTCCTCTTGGTAGATCACCTAAACTAATGTTTCTACTTGGAAAAGAGCTAGAGAGGGTGTATATAATAACTAAGAGAGCTAAATGGGTGATACACCAAATTTAATTTACACTCATATAAGCATGAAATAAACAATAATTTATCATAAGATAATTTTTTCTCACACAACCTCATAAACTAGATAATTTGCATAAGTGTTTGATAAACTAGGCTCACCAACAATACATGAATCAAAGAGGAATTTCAAAATTCACACCAAGAATCCATTAACAGTAGAAAGAGCTCAAGTTTAGACCTATAACTAACTTTAAAACACTTTAAAATAGGTAAGAAAGAAGGACAATGGACATGGAAGAACACTTCTTCACAAGACCATCTTGCACAAGTATGCTAAGCATAATTTAGAGGTAAGAGATATGTAAAAATTGATATTTATTGCTTTAAAAAGTATTTATTACAAATTTTGACAAGGTTTCTCCTTGTCAATTGAGAATATCTTACAAAAAGGGGGGAGAAATGGGAGATATAGGAGAAAAGGGGAAGAGAAAGAGAAGAGGCAAGAAAATAGAATTCAATAAATTAGATCCAACCACCATTCATGGATTCTAACCCACATTTAGGTTAATTATAACTTATACTTATTAAAAAAATTAACCTCCATTAGCTCCAATAGTCTTAAAACCCTCTCATTGGTTGAGAAACACACTAGAAGACAAGAACTTGTTGAGAGTGATGATGTCATGATCCACTAAAAAATAAAAGTCTTCAAAGACTTTGAAAATGTATTTAATTCTCTACTTGATTGATTAAAACTCTTTAAAACCTTTAAAAACTCCTCAACATGAAATTTTAGAAGATATTATGCAAAAGCTAGTTGACTTAGCACTTTATGCTTAATTGACCATGGAGGTTATTTTCTAATTTCAAAATAACTTTGCTTTTTGAGGTTATCTTTGATTTTTGAGTTTATTTTATCCTCCAACCTGAAATAAACTCCATGATACCTGTAACTCACTTAGACTCCATTGATGGAAGTCACAAGCTTGAGCCACCTTGTACCAACTATCCTGAAAACCGCTTCCAAGGCCATTTGGCAACCTGAAGACCATTTTTGGACCTGTAGAATACTTCCAAACATTCATGGAATGTTTATGAGGATTAAAATCAAGATTTGGAAAACCTTAAATACCTACAACAATGGTGCAAAACACCATTAAACTTGCAACAATGCACAAAATAATCAAAAAATGGGTTTTTTAACCCTTTAGCTCAACAAAGCACCATATAAACTCTTAGGAAGAGATCCAAATACCATATAATGTTTTTTTATGTCCCATTAGACCTATTCCATGGCTTTAGACCATTTTTTTCTTTGAAGACTTTCAAAATTATGCATTTTTTAGCCTTTTTGGGCCTCCTAAGCACCCAAACATGATAAATTCTAATTAAAATACATTTTTTAGGATATTTATGGAGTATTATACACATTATAAGTTGTTTCCAAGTCATTCTAGTCCATTTTATTGACTTATGAGTCCAAAAAATCAAAATTAGGTAAAAAGCTCCTTTTCAAGCTCAAACAAGATCACTTTCAAGATGATTTTCATACAATGAAGACACATATTACACCACTTATTTCCATGCATATATGGTAAATATTCCTTTTCAACACCCCTAAAAATATTGGGCTACCATGTGGAATGTGTGAAAATATACACAAGTAAAGATGATTACCTGTAGGGTTTATAAGCATTTTGGGCATGCTTACACTCTTAGCAATTGTTCATATAAATTAGGACCTTAAACAACATCAATCCATAATTAAATTAAATTAAATATGGGTAATTAAAAAAATAATATAAGCACTTGTCCCAAATCTTCATGGTATGCAAGAAATAAGCATCTAAAGATAGGCTAAAACTAGGTGTCTTAAGCCTAAAAAAGCTTAAATTTATCCAAATGACCAATTTGACCATTAAAATTATCTCATTTTCTTGTAAAAGTATTAATTAAACATTAAAAACCTCATTACACCTCTCTAAATGATCAAAACTCAACTTTGCCTTTTATGCCTTGAGGATGCCTATGGGGATTTGAGCTTGCCAATGTGTTTGCATGGAATTTAAAGTGTGAACACCATAAAAATGAGTTTAATAGGATTAAAAATATATTAAAATTATTTTAAAACACTTTATTAAACTTTTAAAACTTAAACACACCTTAAAACTCCAAAAAGTATGCTTGCATGAAGAGTGACCATTGTGAGACATAGGGGGATTGTGACAAAATATCAATCACTTCCACTTGTCATATTAAATTTATAAAAAAAAATTAATGAATATAATATTTCATGAGGACAAAATTTACCAATTATAAAGTCATTTTTATGTGTATTTTTTCATGTAGACTCTTTTTACCATAATTTACCTTGAGTTGCCCACATGTTTCCTTCATGCCAGAACTTGTCTTTTTTCAAAATTTACATTAAACACCTTAATTTTATCAATAAAATAAGAAAATATAGGTTTTAAACATCATATTATACCATTATAATACTTCTCCAAGGCCTAAAATACTTCTTGGCATCCAAAATTGGCAAAACTTAACTTGGTCTCTAATGGCTACCTTTTTGACTGACAATGGACTGTGTCAAAACAATGGGAAATTTCACTCATTATATGACATTTATGATGTTATGGGATTATTTTTCAGGTTATTTATATGATATATACCAATTTAATTCTTTGAATAAACATGTAGATGTCCCAAAATGGCTAATTTCTCCAAGGCATGCTCCATTATTGATTGTGATTTGACATAGGATTGACTTTACTAAAATAGTGAATATTTTCCATTGTAAAAAATATTAAAAAATATTTTTAATGTGTATATTAGTTCATAATGAGCCTCTCTACCAAATTAAATGATTAGATATTGCATACTTTGGCCTATAGACCCATTTTGGCAAAAGCTAGTGACACGTGTCTACTTGGTCAAAAATCACAACTGAGTTTTATTTCTCCTTGATTTGGTTTTTTATATAACATGATTATTTTTATTTTAAATTATCATGTTTATTATCCTTGTATCATTCCACTCTTCATTTCTTTGCCTTCAACCTCTCATGCTTCCTTACGAACCCTGCATATATGTATCAATAGTATGTAGGTATGTGTTTATGAGGATTGAACCTGATCATAAAACTTATTGAGAGAAATTATTTATTTAATTTACCTAAAATCACTCATTATTACTCTTTTAATCATAAATATTGAACATTAATTCCAATTATTGACCACTATGCTCTCATTTGACCTTCCAATCCAAAGGAAAGATTAGGTTCTTAAGGTTGTAGGCAGATATTTGAGAGGAACTGACTTTGTTAAGATCCTTGAGACTCCATACCAACATTATTGATTTATGTAACACTAGGATATTTTTAAAACAAATTCCATATTGGTTTTCCACATGGTGTGTTATTTGACCTCTTGAGAGCTTCCTAAACAAGATTTTATCCCCAAGGTGTATAAGCCTAAATACTCGAATGTGATGCTTTATATGTAGGTGATCCTGGGGGGAGGGGTGTGTGGTGAGGGAATGGTAATGGTTAAATACACTAATTTTATAATTTCATCACACTCTTGTGTCATCATCAAACCTTCTCAAGAGTCATGCCCTTTCTCAACTTCTCATACTTTCACTAGCTTCTACTAGGCAACCAATCTTAAGGGTTTCAAAGACAAAAACTTGTTATAGGCTTCATTAGATAAATATTTTGTCATGGATAGTATGATATTATATTATAACACTTGAGATGACTCATTTAAACTTCCAAATCCACTTGAAACACTTCTTTCTACACAACATACCATGGCTTCTCTAGGCTTGTAGCCCCTTTTTTGGTCAAATTATTTTTGGTTTGACCATTATATAATATATCCTAGAAAATTGAGGAAATTTATATATATTATCCATCTCATTACATGTTTTTTACAATTTTCATGACCTGATTCCACTCCAAGATCACACTCCCTTCATTAGGTTCCCCTCAATTAGGCCTAATTAGCCTTTGAGCACACCCCAAGTCTAGAAACCATATCATACAGCCTCCAATCAACCCAAAACCTATTTAATAAATTATTAAACCTTTAAAAACATCATATTACAAAATTTTTTCAAATTTGGAGGGTTAAAACTCTCAAAAACAACAAAACCCTAGTTTAGGGCCTCTCTCATGCTCTTTCTAAGACCTTGTTTTGGATTTAGGGGGTTAAAATGAGTTCTAGGCCTCACTTAGACCTATTTTTGGATTAATTGGATAGGTATTAATGGGTAATACATGGAAATTTTTTAAATAATCATAAAAACATTACCAATCTCTCAAACAAAAAATAATAAAAAAGTGCAAGCTTACTGCCCTGTTTTTGCTTTGATGATGGTTCTTGAGTTCTAGGGGTGAACTAAGGAAACTGAGAGAGGTTTTGTGGATAATAAATTCCTCAAAATATCCTAAAATTTTAATTTCTTGAATCCCAAGTAAATTACTACTGTCACCCCTTTCTCTTCTGGCATTTTAGGCCTCTCCTAGCTCTCTAGGCCTAAAAAACTAAAAAAATAGATTTATTGTCCTTTGCATGTATGAAAACTCTTTGGATAAGTTTTATTCAAATTTGGGAAGATTCAATTATGTCCCATGCCAAATTTTATACCTTTCATTTCTATCTTTAGGTGTGAAGGTCATTTAACACTCAAATCTTGTAGAAGTCACTGAATGATCATAGTGAATAAAAGTGAAACTTGGAGGCCCTCAAACAATAATCTCCTCAATTCACACACCCTATTCCTTTTGAAATTATATTTCATTAATATAGGGATATAATATGGTAACATTTTTATGCATCAAACCTCCTTTAAAAATTATTCCATGGCATCAACAAAAGTATCTGC
Organism: Torreya grandis; assembly: GCA_037957365.1. NCBI lineage: Eukaryota > Viridiplantae > Streptophyta > Pinopsida > Cupressales > Taxaceae > Torreya > Torreya grandis. Next base: position 518,830 of record JARHVA010002979.1, read on the forward strand.
GAATGGTTTTTGAACTTTTAGGGACTTTATCCCTGAAACTCAAATTCTCAACTTTAAAGTGGTTTCTCAAGGCTGCCAACTAGTCCAATGATTAAAAAAAGTTTTTCATGCTATTATTAAATTCCAAAAACCTCAATAAATCTTCCAAATGTGTCAAATATCCTTCATTCCCCTGGATGCTCACTCAACCAGAACTCTAGTCAGCTTCTCACACCACACTAGGACCTCCCAGAATACTAGAATACATCATCAATTCCAGACCACAAAGGGACTAGTCATGGGGTTAAAAGGTTACTGAAAGGTCCAAGAGAGTTTCTTGATCCATCTATGTAAAATTTTTATATGTAGGCCAATTTTGGCCAACAACTATATCAACCATTTTTTATTTGTTCCTATTATATTAGATAGTTATAGATTATATTATATTATATTAGATATGTATTTTGGGATTGATTATATTGACCATACTTATAATTTATTGGCCATCTAATTCCATACTACAACGTCAACCACATACTTGTTGTATTGGTGAGGTTATTTGTTTTCCTTATTACATCAACCACACTTGTAATATATCAGTGATGTAATTTTTGCCTATGGTATTAACCTCATATAAAATGTATCAACCATGATTTTTTATTAGTACATACTTGGTACTATATGTTTCAACTTAAGAGTTTACTTGGGTCAATGGTTTCTTTCTAGGAAATTAGCTATTGTTATTTGTTATGAATGCATTCAACTTACCAAAGTTCTTAGAAAGGCAATAATAAAATAATATTTTCCCTAATTACAGTTAAATGGTGAATAATTTGAGGAGCAACAACCAATCAGAAACCACCTCATAAAATTTTACGCTATTTAACTCAAGGTTTTTATGTTGAATAATAATGATGTTGATAGCTACCCTCATAAATAGGTATTGAAGGTGTTGTAGAGCCATGTATCCTTCCCTAAATGTGGAAAAATTGAATACTTATTTGTTTAGGGGGTCTGATCAAGACCATTGAGCACACTGATGTATATGCCATTTTAATTTCTATTTATTCACATTCATCTTTGACACCAGGCGTAGATTCAGCAAGCTCTAAATAGAGAGCCTAACTATGGCTTTCTTTGCAAGGAATTCCTAAAATTGAAATGAAATAAGTTAAAAATTATAGGTAAATGAAATTATTACACATGTTACTTATGGATCCTTTGTAATTTCATCTATGGAATAGTTAACTACCAATTGGAGGTTACTACTTATTATAAATCAATTTCATTTTACAATGGTTTAGAGTAACTCTTAATAGTTTATTATTTCCCTAGTTACCTAGGCGATTGATTGACTACCAAAAAGCCAATCAAATGTTACAGTATGAGCATTTTATTATGGTACTGAAAATGTTGAATGAAGATGTTTAGTAGGTATTGTAGAGGACTTTTTGGCATAGGATGACATGGCAAAGACACTTATTTCATACTTCTATCTCCATCTCTTGTAGTTGACAACATAGGGGGTAAGGTGTCCCAACCAAGCAAGCAAAGAAACTCAGCTTTATCTATTTTGTTTTTAGGAAGAATAAATTGATAGGCAGTTTATAGGGTTTTTATATAGAGACTAGGGGCTACTTTTGCATTGGATCCATGCTAGAATCTTATCTGAGGATTTTATCATTTCTTATATGCAATTTTTTTCATGGTAGAATACAAAATTTTGGCATACTTTTAAGTTCTCTATTACTTGGCTATTTATCTAATTCATACACATATTTAGTTATAGTGAGATTCATTTTCTACCTTTTAAAAAATTTATAGTTTCTAGTTTGATTCAATGTATTTTTTTGGATTTTTCATTTCTAATGCAGGGCTCCACAACCCTCCATAAAAACCCAATTATTCTTGGTGTTGTAAAAATTTCTTTAGCATAATTTTTGAAAAGTATTTTCAATTCTTTAAATCCTAGTAAAAATTGTAAAGATTTTTTTAGTTACAATATTAGCTTTGTGATGCTTCTATGGCCTCATTTACTCTTAGCATTGGCTTTGTCTCTATTTTTCTCATAAAACTAGGGTTTTTCTCTCTCTGCATGTAACCTATTTTTGTTTTTTCCATTAGGGTTTTTGTTTTTTCTATTGACATCTAGCCTATTCATTATTTTCTATTATTATGTAAAATTTAGGTTTATATTTTGTAGTCCCTCCTCTGTGTAAATATTTATGGTTTAATTTTAATATTTTAAATTATAAAATTTATTTTCAAGTTTAATTAAATAATAACAATCAAACAATGAAAAATAAGAATCTTAAATTTTTTTGCTCAAGTATGAGTGACAGACTAGAGAAACCATTAAGCATTGAGCTTAATCATTAACTCAATTTTTTTTTTTTAAAAAAAAAACATAATTATTTATCTAATGTATAAATCTAAAAGGAAAACAAACCAATAAAAAATGTGAGAAAACCCTAGAAAGGCAATGAGATTGCCTTGTGATTATTTTCATAGGCATATGAATGAGTTTGGATGAGTTGAAATCAAAATAGGAAAACATTAAACCAGACATTTTATGTTTAGTGATTGGGAACATCTTTAAAATTAAATTTCAGGGCTACATATATGTTTTATCTTTGACCTAGAATATTTTTGGTTGACAGATATCTCAGAGGTCACTTTCTAGTCTCATTTTTATTTGAAATACTTCTAGAAACAAAACTTAGAGAATTTGATATTGGAAATTATTTAGTTGGGTTTTTTGTTGATATGTCCTCCACTTGCAGTCTCCTTCATATTCATGGATTCCATGTACATGGTATTATTATGATCAACACATATGACTCTTAAATTGGGGCCCAATTTTTTCCTAGATTCGGTTTCATTATAATAAGTTCAAAGCCTTCTATTTTTTATGAATTTAATTGATAGAACTACTGCCAACTAAATTTTGAGAAGCTGCATATTAACTTTTGTAAATTTGATTCACAGAAGAACTATGACCAACTACATAATGAGAAGCTACAAATGAAATATCAAGAACTATTCATTCATTATCAAGTGACATTGAGGGTGATTTTAAATTCTTATACCATTCTTATTTTATAGGATGGTCAACATAAGGACTTGCAATAGGTACTTTTATTCTATAGTTTCTTCTTGAAGGAGAAACGAGCATTTAAAAAAAATGTGAATGATATAAATAATTACATATAACTACTTTAAAAAGAGTTCATGATAAAGAAAAGCATATTTCTTCATAATATATGCCAAATTAACAATAACACATAATTAATTGATAATAAATCAATTATTAACATATATTCTTAAAACTTTCCCCAAGTCAACATCCTCTACAGTCATTTTCAACTTCTACCTTCTTCAATTGAGCTATAGCCCAAAATCTCAAACTTAGTATTACATAGCCTATTTTGATAGGTTTCATCTACTATGGAGACCTTTAATGCTCACATGGGAATTTTAGATTAGACTTGTTAGATTTTTATGTGAGTCCTATTATTATTCATATATAGATAAATAATCATCTATACATTTTATGAGCAATATCTGTATTTCTTCAAAGAACATAAAAACTATTCAAATACATAACATGCATAGCCATTAGTAAAGCAAAGAATAAAATTTAAACTAAGCCATGAGGCCTCATCTATCAAGAAGATTCAAATAAACTGATACACAAAAAAATTAAACTACCATACAATAAGAGTGTTTTGTCTAAGCACTTGGCACACCAAAATCATGAACTCAATCATAGAAAAAGATACCTATCAGGTTAAAATGATAGTACAAGTTTTGATTATATAATATTTTCTACTTCCTTAATATTTATATATTTTAATACCAAGCCACTAACATTTTCAAATATGTTTGTGGATTTCTACCAAATAAAAATCTATCCATAAAACTTAACTTTCTAGCTTACATGTCGCTAGAATATATGAATCAACATTATTTTTCTTCAAAATTATATTTTAAGTGCATGAATGATATGCTTGGATAATTATTTTTATTTGTTAAAATACCTCTAATAATTTTTGTATATACCCATGACATTCCATTGCACACAATTACATATTAAAATTTTACTTACACAACGGACAGGTACTAAAGCCGCATAATAACACTTATTTTCTATTGTATCAACCATACCTTATAGTAACAACCATGATTTTTACCCATTATAACACTAACCAAAATTTTACCATATTAGCCAACTATTTCCCCTAATCTACTATTGTAACCATATAGTATGGTATTTCCCATTTTAGTGTCTTTTATTGTAAAACTATATCAGCCTCACATGATGATAACAATCAATTTTTTTATTTTATAATTTTTGTTCTCTTTTTAGTGATGGTATTCTTGCTAATTTTATTTTTTTGGGTATTATTTAATTTTCAAATGTTGATTTTTTTCACTCTAAGGTAGAATACTCTTTTGAATATTTATAAATTTCATAAAATCAAAAAAAATTGTTACAGTAAAAAAAAACTTTAATTTAATGTTCTTGTGTGTGGATTTATATATATGTATATGTATGTATGTGTGTATATATATATATATATATATATATATATATATATATATATATATATATATATATATATATATATATATATATATATATATATATATATATATATATATATATATATATATACACACACACACACACACACTATTTGGATTAAGAGAAATGATGGTTGTACATGTTTAACTAAAAATGTCATTTCTTCTTTACTAAATAGAGACATTGAAATGAAACATTTTTTTACAAATATTAGGGATATGTCTTATCCATTTTATTCTACAATATTGTATTAACCATTATATCAACCTCATAAGAGGTGATTTTTTATTTTAGGAATAATAAATACCTTTATCCCTATATTTTACACTTCACTTTCTACCCATCACTCATCTTAATCTTATCTAAATTTTGACACTTTATGGGGCAAATTTTATAGCATAGATTTACCTTGGCATGTATATTTCCTAATTCTAGTTTATTTGTTCAAAATTTAACAAACTAAATATAGATTTGTTTATAAATTTGGATTTTTTTCAAAGGTTTACCATTCTAACTTTAGATTGGCACCTTCTTTCAATGATAGAGTTATCAAGGAAATTGAACGTGTATATTTTTTATTTATTTATCTTTATTTATATTCAATTCTCTCAAAATTTATTTTTGATCATGATATTTTGTGTTACATATATATATATATATATATATATATATCCCAAACCACCATCACACATAGCACTATTGTGACATTTGATGAGATTCAGGTGGGGCATACGTATACATATGATATTTATATTTATATTTATATTGGTTGGTTTTCTTAAAAGGGATTATTAACATATCAATCTCCTTAAGTGCACATCCTAGTGAATTCATTAGGAATAGGGTGGGATTGGCTCGTGGTACTTTTCAAAAGATGTTTACATACTATTCTATCACACCTTCATTACTATCATTTTGACCTCCTCCGAATCTCATTTCATCTTACATGTCTCTCTATTTAAATTATGTTCAATCATTTTAGACAACCTATAATCCTATTGTATTGACCAAGATGATATAGTTTACTTCATACTTATATTTTCTTATATTATACCACCCTGGTAAATACACTTTTGAGTCATGTATATCTTAGTTGTATCATATAGCCTTTGTTGATATAGTTCTATGTCAACCAACATCATTTCAATTATATCAGCTTAGCTTAGATACCAGGGTTAGTTTTGGGTATTATAACTATACATACATATATATGGGTCATATTATCATTACCAAAAATATCACAAATTCATGTACTATACTTGTGCTTGCATTTTTACTCTTAGGTATTAAAAATAAGAGTTATAACTTGAGGTATTATCTTGGAGGTCTATTTTTACTTAAATTTATTTTAAGTTCCACAAGATGTGTTGTACTGAGAAGGTTTCTAAATATCTATAATCCCAAACTAATGATATCTAGGTCTTCTTATTTTCATTTGAGGTCTTCAGTCTATAACATTTCTTTCAAAGTGCCACTTGAGCCAAGGTATATATTGATGTATTGACATGTCTAGCCAAAGGTAAATATCTCTATCTGTATTCTCTTTCATTTATTTAATTAGTATATAAATCTTCTTTGTTCATTTCTATAGTGTATGTATGTTTTTTTATCCTTGTTTATGCTCATCCTTATCCCAAATAAGATGGTATAGCTATAGGGTTGTTTATGCTTACTATTATCACCTTAGGTTAGATAGATTGCCCATTCTTTTACCATTACACCAACTAACTTATTATTAGTTTATTATTTATATCTATCTTGGATCTAAGTTACCCTTGTTCTTTAGTTTTGTATAGGTGTTATCCTTATTATATCCTTGATACACATCTTTACTATCATTATTACAACCTTTTATTTATATTTAGAGACATACCCCATATCTTAAGCACAGTCTTTGTAACCCTTTCATTTTGAAATTTTAATATGGAATACCTTCTTATAAGTCTATGGTTATTCTAGGTCCTTACCCACTCTTCCAAGTATACACAGACTTTATTGATATGACGATGTTTATATCCTAATCTATTGAGATATGGATGATCACTATAGGTCATATATTATCCTAATAAGGATTACATCTCTTTTATTTTAATACTTTATTTTTTAATACATTTTTATAATTTTCATATATTTCAAACCATGTGCTCATATATGATGTATTCAAGATGTAAAATAAATCTAAGATTTTATGTTCATTATAGTCTATATGAAAAATAAGTCTATTATTTAAAAAAATGTATGCCATTCTTATAAATCATAATACAAGGAAGTTGGAATTGAGACACATAATTAATATAATTAATATTAAATTTTAATATATTTACATATTGAGTCTCTCTTTTTTCTATTATTTCACTTTTATGTTTGACGTCTGATATGCATGTTATGTTGGGGTATTTTTCACCAAGGTATTTGTTAATTTTTTTTCTCAAGAATAATATACCCCTCAAAAATGGATCCCTCTTGATTCTCTAATTATTTGATATATCCCTTCAACACTTTTATGTACTATTTAGCTAGAACATCAAACTTAGGTAAAAAAACACCAATTAATTTAACATCATCACAGAATGATCTAATAAGTGTACTTGAGAATTAAATAAACTAGTTGGAAATTAGTTTTCAAGAACACCCAAAATATCAAAAATTTCATATCTCATAATTTGTATCTTAGATGCAAAAATATATTTTGATGTCGATCACAATATATTTTTGAAAAGATAACATATATATTGATGCATATCACATTAAATGTATATATTTCCCCTTAGTAAAACATTAATATAGGTTGTTACATATTTAAAAAATATTGTATAAGTATGTGACAATTAAGATAAATCAATTTGATGAAAATTTCATCAGAGATAAATAAAATTATTGTATGACATACATTTATTATGTTGTGTCATCATGTGTTTTAGACCAATAATTTGACCAAATCAATAATGAATTTGTGTTTTATATTTGAGCCATAGTTGGATAGTGAGGGGAAATATGACATGACGTTTTTTCCATTTTTATTTTTTCCAATATTAGGACACTTTTATATTTATAGCACATAAATATATTTTTTACCTTATTGGTCATTGTTCCTCCATATAAACTTTGTAACATACTTGAAAATATGAATTAGATTTAGGATATGGGATATTAACAAATTTTCCCAATATGGTAAGCTACAAAATAGAGATAATTTTCTCAGCTCATCGGATATCAAAATATCTACTCCATCATGTTCTTAATATTACTTTGTTATGTAATATTTTTACTAGTTCATAGGTGTCAAATTTAATGGAGCTTCCCTATTTTATAAATGATTTTTATCAAAAAATAAAATAAAATTTATAGACATGGAAATCATGACCCATTCACAAGAACCATCCATGACCTTTCTAGGCATATATTTTATGTTATTTTTTCCATCTCCCTTGCAACTTTTCACCACACTTGAGAACATGTGTTTTCCATTCTTTACATGACCTATCATACCATGAGTCCAAGATAGCCATGAAATTTATAGCATGGTATACCATTCATTATAAAGTTATTTGAACAAATGGTCTTTACACATCATACATTTTCACACCATTTCATAGTATTTTAAGCTAATATACAAGGGACTCCAAGTAGATGTAGATATTTTTAGTTTAGAAATTTTCAAGTAATAGTAGGGAAAACATGATATGCTACTTTATTATCATATGCCATGAAGGGATGTTGTAAATAATTATAATAACCAACTAGATTTAATATCTTGGCTAGATTTAAGAGTATGGGTTCATTCCATCTATAACTAGACCAAACCTTACATTGTGACCTCCATTTAAGATTTTTTTTGGCCATATTTATTTGATGTGTTCCATAGATTTTAAGCCATTACATATATGGACAACTCCATATGTGGTCTTGTTTTCATAGTGCCATGTAATTAATTCCTCAAAGTGATTTATGGAAATAATACATTTCAATTATTAATAATTCTAACATGTTAAAAAATATTTTTAATAATTAAAAGTATGGAATCTGTATTTGTAATAGGGGGTTATAAGTTTTGGGTAATTTTTTAAGTTATCATACTATTTCTTATATAATGTGTAGTAATTCACATATGCATCATATATTTTATAATCAACATCCAAAGTTAAAGATATTTTTAGAGATTCCTTATGGTTTCTTGGCATTATGTATTTTTAGGAAAGAGAATTTCTATCAACTGACATATATAATCAATCCATAAAGTATATCAATTGAAATTAATTAAATATGTTAGTGGAATTTATAAAGAAAAATAAATTTGGCATTATTTACTACTTAATTTAAACATTTATTTAATATATTATTTAATTTCCCAAATATTTCCTTCAATCCCATCAAGGAGAATGTGGAATTTAATGATGTTGTCCTAGCCTCCTCATACTCAGATAATCAAGTCTCAACATTTTTTATGAATTTTTATGCCTCGTTGTCTTTGTTTTGAGCTTAATATTCATAGATAGTATCATCACGATCTTAGGGAAGGTTTAATATGTTATAATTCAATTTTTCATTGACACCTTCATTGAATTAATTACATGCATCTATATCATTATGATAAAGTATATCATTCACTATGTTTTCTAACCCCTACCTATTTCATTTATATTTTGATCAATTTATCAAACACAATGATTATGAAGTGTACTATATTGATCAATGGTTGTATGTATTCTCCAATTATATATATATATATATATATATATATATATATATATATATATATATATATATATATATATATATATATATATATATATACATACATACATACATACAAGGACTTATTTAGATGTTCTCTATGATGTCTTGTTATGTATTTTATATGCAAATACTGATTGGGATGACACTAAGGCTATACATATGGATAACCTTCATCATGTACTTTAAAAACATGTGACAAATAAAAATTATTGTATAATTCATATATTATGCATACATTTAATAATTTTATATGTCAAATAAAATAAAACATAGGTTTCAAAAACTTATCCATTGATAAATAAACAATGGTACAAGAAATTATTTTTATTAATTTATTCAATGTTTTTCAATAATACAATAGAAATAAATAATCTAAGATCCTATACTATCACTAATGTAACCCTTCAAAGAGTTATCATTTTTTAGGGATAATAAATACGCAATTATTCTTTGATATTGATATCCATTTTTTATTTCAAAAAAAATATATTTAGGGAAAGTTTATCACATATATGATTATTTGTCATTTTCACACTCAACAAATTGATAAGTCATAGTAGAATTTAAATTGCAACCAAAAGCATTATTTATATATCTAGAATATTGCTAAATTTATAATACTAATTATTTAAATATATATTATCATGAATAATATTCACATATTTATTCTACATCCTTTATTAAACTGAAAGGTGTTCCTTACAGTGGCATTTGTGGGTTGAAAGACTATAATAGTGTGAGTGGGTTGGCAAATAATTTTTTGAAAGCTAACATTATAAAATTAAATTAAATTAACAAGTTGACATGAATAAATAAAAAATAAACCAACTAATATAATGGTTTAAAAAACAAACAAATATATAAATACAAATAAATTTAAACCAAAAAAACAAAACACAAACAAATTCATAAAATAAAGAAGAAGAAAAGAGTAGAGCAAAGCACTAAGTTTGTTTGAAAATTAAAAATTGGATAACAGCACAACACATCGATATAATAGGTACATAGATCTATTACTATTCCTCTACATTATCTTTCTCCTATTTTCATTTGGACACTATATTTCTTTTTTAGAATTGTATTTTTCAAATTCCTCAGAAACATCCTTCTCCTTAATGTGAGCCCTGGACCTAGTTTGAGACTTTCTCTTTCTACTGCACTATTGTGACTGAGTTTTGCCTATTAGGGTGTATTTTTCTTAGTCTCCCCATGATTATTCATTAGTTTTAAATTATGTTATGTCCTACTCTTTGATCCCTCAACCACAATATTAGTTTATGTGTCTCCTATTTTACTTAACTCTAAGGTTTTACCAGCCTCTTCAATTTTACCCTCCACTGAGGTTTTACCAACCTCTATAAGTTTACCTACCTCCATAATTATTCCAAGATTTATCTTTTTATAGTGATATAGTAAGATGATAATTTAATATACAACATTCTATTTTTATTTCTTTTGAATCAATTCAAATTGCAATAGATTTGAGGTCATGTTATTAAATGGTGAAAAGTTATAATAAATTTATAAAATATTAATGATTTTTTTAAATTATATTTTTAAATGATTTTTTATAATAAAATAATAATAATAATAATCATTTAATCTATAAATTGTAGTTATTTTATCATCAATATGATTTGTAGTCAGAATGTAAGAATAAAAATAGTAAAAAAACAATCATTTAATCTACAAGTTATGTGGCTATTTTCCATAATGTATACTCTAATCATCATATCAAAACCTCTATATGCCACCCATTGATTCATGTGTTTAAATTTATTGAATAGAATATATTCTTCTTTACATAAATATTATAAAAAAACTCATGCATCATGTATAATTAATAAGCAAATCTTATCCATATCTGCATTATGCGATGACAAGGTTATAGATTGAATTTTATAAACAACACTTTAATTCTTCATAATTAATATTATTGATTTGTAATTATGATAGTAAAAATATAAATAGATTTTTATAAATATTTTTTTTAGATTTTTTAATTATAAAAAAAATTGAATTTATAATTTGTTTTTACTTTTCTATTTATAATTACACTCTAATATTTTGAATATTAAAAGGAAAATATTTTATTATAGTTATATAACGAATAGAAAAATTATTTAATAAATATGTAGGAAATATGGCTTGATGAAAAATGTAGTTTGAAAATGAACAACAGAAAAGAGAATATGAAGAATAAAAGTGAGAATGTTGAAGAGAATACTCTCAAGAATACCAAAGACAATAATAATTATTATTGATGATATTTGAGGATAGAATAAATAAAAATGAATACAAAATACAATGATGCATAAAACATAGAGACAAATTATGAATCGAAGAGATAGAAGGATAAATGAGAGAACATGCATAATATATGATTGAGCATCATGCACAAACTTATCAATAAGACCAAGTTGTATTATGAATAAGATTACAAAGATCAATACATGTAGATAAAATTAATGATGTAGAAAGAGAATTACTATAATAATGAAATCAAGATAGAGTACAAAGACATCATATTGCAAATAATAATATCAATGTGGATGGTAATGATGAAATTTCATTGGAGAGATAAGAAGAACATATGATGGAATTTATTCAAATACCTATTCATGAAAGTGAAAGTGGAATCGAGTGTGTAACATAACCCCACAAGAAAGATTAATAAATCCATTGGAATTAAATTTTACTAATATTAATGATGATATACAAGGGCCTATGAAGAATCAAACATAATCAACCACTATCAAAAGGATAAATAAGAAAAATAATTTTAAAATTAATGAACAGACACAACCAAGTGAAAATCAAGGATCCCAAAGAAATCAAGAACAAACAAATATTAATGTAACCAAAAATGTTGGTATGGATTTCAAGACTATATAGATTGTATTTCAACATGAGTTAGATAAACTTGATTTACCACATATGTGTTATATTTGTCAAGAGAGTTACCCTAGTATGATTATTCATCAAGATCTTGAAGATCTTATTTTTAGTAGATGTCATCAAGAAAAAGGTGTGCACTAATTTTTTGAAGCAAATAACATGGATCCTAGGCCCCAACCACCTGAATTAGCAAACTTGACACAAGTCAAAGACATGTTGATTGCCCATTTGAATCCAATTCTTCAAGTGACCCATGCAATAGGAGGGCATTACAAATACAAAGGGCATAGTATTTGTTTTCCAAATGAAGTTAAGGAAATTTCCAAAAAATTACCACATCATATTTCAGATCTTCCCATTATCATAGTGAAAATGAAGTAACAATGTGGAACTACATACAACTTTACTATCAATAAAAATCATGTATATAATGCACTTAAATATAATATTGAACATTATAATTTTTATAAAGATGTCAAGATTGATGAAACAACACTAAAGGATCTCCCAACTAATAAGTCTACAAATGTGTTCAAAAAATTGAACTCAGTTAACATGGAGTTTAATATAGATTTCAATGAATATGTTTTTCTAGGTCCTATACTTGAGACAGATAAAGGTAATATTATAGATCACATGCCATCAATGGAAACCAAATCACCCAATGCCCTGAGAGAGATGAATGTGATTTGAGCTTGGGTAAACAATCCAAATGTCGATCTAGGTGAACTAATAGCTTGGCAACAAATTGGTACAACTCCATTGAATGAGAATGTGATAGAAGGTTTATTAGACATAGCTTTCCCAACTCTATTCCTTGATGGAAGGTGTGATTGGTTAGAATCATGATTAAAATGTGTACATCTACATGAATATGTGAAACATCTAATTTGATATCGAGATAATCATTTGGAACACGCCCTTAATTTAGGTATCTTGTCATGAATAGGATAATGTGAAATCAAGCAAAAAATATGTCAGCAGTATTTTTAAAGAAAAGACTTCAAGAACTACCTATTATAATTGATGAATTATGTGAACACATGGATAATATGCCAAAATCTCACCTTACAGATTGATTGATGTGATATGAAACTAAATAAAAAGGCACATGATCTTATTGGAAAAAGTGTTTTGCAAAGTTAATTGACCTATTGAATAGAATTGGAATGCCAACTATCTTATTTACTTTAAGTGTAGTAGACATGTATTGGCTAGACCTCCATGCACTGATGCTAGGAAATCCACCTAATAATCCATTTGAAGCATAAAAATGGTGATGAAAAAACATAATTAACCACCCACATAAAGTTACTTATTATATGCACATTAGAGATACAATGTTTTGAAAAGAGATATTATAAAAGTTTATGAAGGTTAAATATTTTTGATGTATATATGAATGGAAATAGAGGGGTCTCCACATGTGCATGGTTTTTTATGGTTGGATGGATCATATAATATGGATACCTTAGATTGGGAAAATAAAGATCAATTTGAATTTTCCAAAACATATTTTGATGGAATTGTACATGCATGAAATCCCTTAGGAGATGCACATCAAAGAAACATACAGGTATGAATTAATTAACAATTTACTTATCTTATATAAAAAATTAACTATTATAAAACTACAAATGAATATAATTTCATGTGTGATATAGGGAGGACACAATTTGAGATCACATCTATGTTTGAGGAACATAGTAAACGTTAATCATATAGATCCAGAACAAGACTATGAATAGTTGATTAATTGTGTGGAGCATCATACCATGTGTAAAGATGGAGCTTGCCTATGAAAAAAAGACGAAGAAATATTTGAAAGTAAAAATCATTATCTTAAAAATAATTAGCATTAGTGTAAAAATATGTATTAAGTGTTTTTTAATATTAATAATAACATGAAATTTTATTTGATGTAGGTATAACACACCTTGGCTTTTACATCTCGATGGATCAAAACTATGTGTAGATCTAGAAAAAGGAGATAAAAAATATGAGCCAAAAATAAATGATGATCGTGTGAATACTCATGATCATCATGTGTTGCAATCATGGAATGCAAATGTAGATTAGAAACTGGTACTATCAAAACATGTTATTGTGAACTACATTACAAAGTATACTATAAAATAAGAGAAAAGTTTAAAAATATATCAATAAATGTTGATGCAACTTTAAAATGTTGAAACCCAGAAGATCTTGTTGCACGAGTGTATAGATGTTTGTTAACTGAAACAATTATTGAAAGACATATAGGTGAAATGAAAACATGTCACATGTTACTATAATTTCATTTGATGGAGTGTAGCAAGGTATTTGTATAATTTAATGTTGGGCATAATTTTTTTGAATTGGTATTAAAACTAGTATTAAAAGAGGATGAAGAAACTTAAAAAAATGGAAAGTTGATAATTAATGGATATATTGATAAACCTCACTCAATGGAGCATTTACCACTCATTGAGGCTTCAAGATCTTAGATATATAATCCAAGAATTAGAAAAGGATAAAAGTGGAAACAAAGAAAAACATGTGCTATTATAAGGGTATGGTCTAGGTTTTACAGCATCTCAAAACAAGATAGTCAAAAATTTGTAGATTTATGTTGGTTAGAGTTAATATTATACAAACCATTATGTGATATTTAGATATAAATTGGCCAAGATGAGGAGACAATAAAATATATTTGGGGTGAATTTTAATATAATCCTATTCATATAGAGAGAAGGATTGAAATAAACAATGATATTCAATAAGAAATAGTGGACGAAGATTGTGGCATTATCCAATAGAATACAACTGAACATGAGTGGGAGATCATATTAGGCATACATAAAAAATAATATCTACATGTTTCTAAGATTGATATGTTGTGTTGAAGAGATATTGATAGATATAAAACTATGATTCAAATTACTTAGGTGAAGAACAATGAATAGATCTCTTAAATTTGTAAGCATGGCAAAAGAAAACAACTTACTTGTTATGGATGAAATAGAGTCTAATTTTTTTTATGAAACCCTAAGTGAGAAACAAAAATTAGCATTTATATAATTATAATACATTATAATAAAGGACAAAATTCATCTCCATTACATCTGATAATCCAAGGAATGGCAAGAACAAGGAAATCTTATCTTATTGGAGGAATTAAATTAGAATTTCTAGAGTTATCACAACCATAGCATTTCCCCCTTCTACTACTTGCTCCAATAAGAGTTTCCACATTTAACATTGATGCCTCAACAGTACATTCAACCTTGTGAATTCCTATTTTAGATTTTGAAAAACCATAAGGAATAAGGTTAACAACCTTTAAAGAAGAAATTAAACATGTTAGATATATTTTGATTGATGAGATGAGCTTTATATGTCAAAAGATGCTTGAAAATATAGATTCTTGACTCTGCCAAGAATTTCCAAAAAATGTTTATATGTGTTTTGGTGGAAGGTCAATGATTTTTTTTGGGGATTTGGGATAGTTACCTCAAGTAATGGATAGACCTCCATACGTAAATACAAGACAAGAAAAATTATTATGGGAAAAAATTGTAACTATTGTTACACTCAAATTTTTGTTTAGACAATAGGGTCAAACTGAAAAACAACAATGGTTTTAAGAACTTCTAACAAATCTAAGAGATGTTAATCCAACCATTAATGACTAGCAGTTGTTGATGACTAGAACATATGCTTCACTTGAAATAATTGAAAAGGAGGATTTTAATGAACACATGCATTTATTTACAACAAATTGGAATGTATATCAACATAATAAGAGAAAATTGTATGCATTAAATAAACATGTTTCTGAAAGCATTGCAACTAGAGGATAAAATAATATTTTTTTAGGATTGAATGATGAATAATTACAAGTTGAATTGTTGATTTTTATTGGTTAGAGGGTGATGATCACCACAAATTTATGGATAGAATTATGTCTTGTCAATGGTTCACTTGGATATATTTGAATCATTATATACAACCCAAGGCTAATACCCCCTGAACTACCTACATATGTTATAGTTTAGTTTGATAACTACACATGGATTCCTTTTGTTGATGAATCTCTAACTATAATTCACATCAGTCCAATACAAAGGGATTGTGTGAGTCAACTACCTTTGAAATTGGCATGGGGATTGATAATCCATAAATCATAGGGATTAACACTTGACAAAACCACAATTGATATAGGACTTATAGAAAGATAGGGTTTGAAATTTGTGGCAATATCATGTGTAAAGTCATTACATGGATTAAGGATCACACTACCTTTCAAATATGATAGGTTTGAGAAATTAAAGAATGGAAAATGGGTACATAAAAGAAAAGAGGAAGAAGAAATAATTCAAATGTTAGAGGATCTCATGTACACAAATAGAATTTCTTAATTCTATTAATATTATATTGCTTATATATATCATATATGTGTTGATATTTATCTCTCATTTTAAAGTTAAATGTATATGATTTGAATTTCATAAAAATTTTATTATATTTCATATATGTCATATCGGTGTTTTTCTCTACTTCCCATATTCTCTAAATTATAGTTATATGTGTGTGTGTGTGTGTGTGTGTGTGTGTGTGTGTGTGTGTGTGTGTGTGTGTGTGTGTGTGTGTGTGTGTGTACAATTTTTATCTCCCTCTTTCTATATATTTATATACCAAAATTTATATTTTTATCTATTTTCAATTTTAATAATTCATTAAATATTTATATTAAATGTGTTTTTATAAAAAAAAAATCTTTAATCTTATAGGGCGGTGAGTGTTACTAGGATACATATCTTAGATAAATCTATGTAAAATACACTGATAGATATCATTATTTAGGTACTCACGATTCAATATGATATGTGTGCCTCAAGACTGATATCTATCAGTGTATTTTACATAAATTTATTTAAGATATGTATGTTAGTTATTTCATAGTTGTAGTATTACATAAAGTATATGTTGACATATTAAAATTAAACTTAGCTAACCTAATCAAATTTTCATATCTATATAATGGACCATGAAAATTTATCTACCTAAATACACCATCCAATATATTTTTACATCTAATAGTTAAAAATTTCATTATTAAACCCCCAAAATTAGTTATACAGATGGGATGATTGGATCATGAAACTTCAACCAAAATAGATAAATGTTTCATATACAACAAGAAGTTCTATATGCATAGGACATGTAATAATTGTAACTTTTTAAATCATTGAGGATATCTAAATCACTAATTTCATAATTACCATGATGTAACATATTCATTCTTCCCCTTATCTTTCCAAAAACTATGTTATATAGTTACATAACTACTATGCTTGTGATATTCACTACAAATTTATTTTTAACTATTCAATAAATGGTAGGGAGAAGAATATTACAATGGATCAAAAAATAATGAAAATGTTCCACCATCTAGAATAATGAAATTTACCTCTAAAATAATGTAGGACAATGTAGGTGCATTCAGTGACTTGGAATAATAAATAATTTGTTATTATGATGTTATAAAAAAGAAAACGTGTTTATAATTTTAGTTAAATTAAATATGAATAAATTATGATCTTATCTTGGGCTCTAATGATTGAGTGGGGTGGGGCATTGGAGGTTACCAAGGTGGTGACAATTTAGGTGAATAAATAGGGGAATGAGGTAGGCTATCAATTATGACTAAAAAGTGTAAAACAACATTTTAGTTATATTCACATGATATATATATATATATATATATATATATATATCCACTAAGAACATAGTAAAATAAATAAAAATTATTATATATATTGATATACATTTTTTAGTAAATGAATGTTACTTAGTAAATAATATCTGATAATATGTAATATAAAATTTTAGTAAGGGAAATTATATATATTTAGGATATAAATTTTCATATATGTACCATTTCCTATTGTAATGGTACTTACCATTTTCACAGGAATATTCACTATCATGACATATTTTCAATCATTTTTCACATAATTGAATGATTCGAGAAAGCTTTCCCTATCATAATAGATGAAATGTTATTATTTATGTTTTTTGAAACATGCTTAAAAAATAAAATGTACACCTATAAAAATGTGTGTCATAAAAATGAAACCATAAAAAACATGATATTCACAATATATGTGATATCCTCCATAGATGTGTATCATCTCCTTCATCCTGAAGCTTATATCTTCTGAATTTTTTTGGTATCTTCTCATAGATTTATTTCAATTTATCCATTCAAATGATAAATGAAATTATTTATTAAAATCCACACTCTATAAAATTATTATTTTAGTGGCATTCATGTTGTAATCATGTCTTAAATTTATGAAATGCTAACTACATTCTTATGACATACATTTATGATGTGAATATGATAAAAAAACAAATGATTAACAATATGTTTATGCTAATTAAAAAAATCTAATATGACTACGATAATTTGACAACATCATGTTATGACATATTTACCATTTTGTTATGATGCCAAAACAGACACTCTTAATGGGATTATGACATATGTTAATAACAATAATTTTGACACAAATTTATGAATTTTTTTATAAATTTAAGTCACAAATATGATATATAAAAAACTGTTTGTATTAAACATGACTTAAAACTAACTTAACTTTATATCTCACCCATGGATTAAATCACATGAAATGTATTAGTGTGTAGGAAGAACCGAGACAAATAAAGTATGTAGGAATAAAAAGAAAAGGAAAATGATAGAAAGAAAAGATAAAAAGATGAGAAGAAGATGTAGATTGTTCATGGTAAGACAATAGAAGTGCATAAAGAGTTGAAGGTGCACCAATATTTATTTTTAAATAATTTAATAAAATTGAAGGTATAATTAATATATTGGGTAGCATAAACAAGGAAAGTATTTCAAGTCTATTTTAGCATGAATAAACTTATATTTTTAACCTAATGAGAGAACAAGTTATTAATTCCAAAGCATTAATTTGATCAATAAAAAAAATTATAGGATAATAATATAGAGACATTTAAGTACCATCAAAGGATGTTTTTTCCCCTATACCACTTTAAATATAGTTTAAGAAAAAAGAAACTAGTTAAATAACATATAGAGACAAGATTTTATATTTTGTTTTGGAAGTGTAACAATGGATAAGAAACCAAACACAGTTATGGGAAAGGAAAAATAAAAGTGTGGAATGAGATTTTACTCAAAGAATTCAAGAAATTTATGATAATTATGATAATCATATCCAAAAATTAGATAAAACATTGTAAAACTTGAAATTATGATAAGATAAAGAATCCCTAAGGCTATATAAATATCACTAGTGGTGAAGAGAGAGTTTTTAAAGAGAAATATTTTATATTCATACATAAAAATTTATTCTTTATAGATTCACAAATCCAACATTTATAGTGGGCATCATGTAGAAAATGAATTACACTAAACACACCATGAATAATTTCTAGTTCAATTTTTCAAAAAGAAGCACCAAAATATGGTGCAAAAGGAGGAAGTATTAACACAATCACTTGAAAGGGAACATACCAAAGAACATTATAAAATAATATGTAAGATAATTTTTACACTTTAGATTCATATTAAATGGGTCCTTATACCAGATAAATACTTGATAACATTGAAAAAAGTGTGAAAGATGAAATAGATAATAAATATTGTTAACATTGAAAAAAGAGTGGAAGATGAAATAGATAATAAATAAATAACATAAATTATACTAAATAATATTATCTCTCAAAGGTAAGCTATTAGACTTTTTCTATGTTATAAATGATGCTAACTTAAATTTTTCTAAAGTCAATGAAAAATTGGTCAATCATTTTAGAACACGTGAGTTTTAAATTAATGTTATACATCAACTAAATTAAATAACACATAATCCTAATGATTTCATGAAATAATGAAACTAAATATTTTCTAAAGTTGATAATAAGATGAAGTTAAAGTTTAATGATGGGAAGAAATATGAACATTTTATTAAAAGTTTAAGAGGAAGGTTGATGTTGATTTTATCTAAATCTTAATAAAATAACTAGATAGAAGTATACACTTCGATGGTAATGATAGAGAGAATTAAATATTAGAATACATCAACTTTAAACACTATAATTGAATTTAAGCTAGATATGATAAAAATAATATGAAATTGTTTAAACACCAAAAAATTAATTAAATTATAAGTATGATGTAGAAAGTTTGGAATGGAAGGCCATTCTTAATATGATTGTCTAAAATTTTGGGGTTATTCATGTCATTTACATCTACACTCTCTTATGAGGATAAGAAAATAATGAATAATGTGATATTTTTAGAGTGTGGGACCATGCCTCTACTATGTGTCCTTGTGATACACAAAGCAACCCTAAAAACTTACTATTTATTTTTTATGTCCAAAAATCACAAGATAGATGATTATAGATCTATTGAATAAAAAATTAAGGGTGTGACAAAGTCAAGACTAACCTATATCACAAGTGCATCAAGTATCACAAGCTAAACCACCATAACCAAAATTCCCAAAAAAAATTAAGACCATGCCAAATAAAAAAGGACATGGAATCAACTATACCAATGGTGGAACCAAAACCAATAAGGTGGTTTGAATTAAAACCAACATGGAGGTGAAACCAAAACCCACAAGGTGGTTTGAAAGAATAAAAATAAAGGTGGTTATAAGAACCAATAAAAAAAGGTGTCTAGAGATAAATAGGTTGAGAAATGATAAATAAAAAAACCCATAGAATGTTGTATGTATGACTAGTAATGGAACACACTCATATTTATCATATAAAACTATCAATGAAAATATATTGTGTGTATGAAAACATATTTCCATATGAATATAATATAAAGTATTACTTGATTCTTCATAATACTATAAGGAATATATTTATAAGAAATTAACATGGTTTGTATAATAATTAAAGTCAATGAAGAGGCGTAAGTCATAAATGTAAATGTTATCACTATATTATAGATAAAATAAAAAGTAGTACCACTCATAAATTTATCCAAAAAAAAATATTGTGAAAATAAAAAATCCATTATCATATAGACCTATTAAAATATAATAGGTGAATGTAAGATGTTATTGAATTTTGAGCTCTATCAAGGAAGAGGAGAGGAATGAAGAACCCTTAGGAAATATGAAGATGGAGGTTAAAATATTTGGATAGGTATTATCATGTTTGAAATAGGAGGGAGTGATAGAAGCCATGAATACATTTATGGACCTCTTTAAAAAATTAAATGAAAGATATGTTTCAAAGAAACTACAAAATTTGATGCAGTCATTGAACAAAAAAATCAACTCATGGAGATGCACAAACAAAAAAGGAAGTATGGTATGTTAAAGTGGCTAGATTGTGGGATGTAGATTCAAAAATTGATATTATCTGGATAAATATTGTTAATTTTTTATTTTATTCTAGTTCTACCAAGAACACTATAACATGAAAGACATGGTAAGCCATTAGTAAATATCATTTAAAAGTAAGTCTAGTAATTTTGAGTTTGACTGAGTATGGTATTATTGATATTATAGGAAGATTGAATAATATATAGGTCCAAGATTTTAACTTGATTATGAGAAGATATTTTGAATTTATTTATTTTAAACTTATTAAAATATATTATAAAACCCTGACCACAATTAAATGGGCTTATGATAGAAATATATGCATTAATATTATGCATCTAGAATCCCACTACTCACAGATTTATTTTTTTCCTCTTACATTGTGTTTTCATTTTGAATTATATGTACTTGATTTTTAATCATGGGGTTAAATTTTGATATATTTATACTCAGACAAATTTTATTAAAACACCTTGATGTTTACTAGTAGTTTTATCTATTTACATATTTTATTACACATATGCATATCTTAGATATTTCCTAGTTGAGTTAGATTTGACTCATCTAGATTATATATTGAGTACATTAAATAAATTATTATTTACATTATGATTTATTACAACATGTGATTATCATTTTGATTAATATATTTTTTTTATTTCATTCATTTTATTGTGTGTTGATTCTTGTTATATTATTATGTGTATACACATAATATTTTTAAATTTTATCATTTATTAATGTTTTACTCTTTTAGTAAATTTTTGAGTTTCAATCTCTCTAATGAATTTCTTAAAGGTGCACTTAGAAATGGGTGAGAAAATTAATGGTGACTCATGAGATACATTATTATTTATCTATCAAACCTATATCCACTACACATCCCCCATACTTGATCACTAATAAATATTCCTCTAAATAGTCCCCAACTAAACTAAGACCTATATTTCCTAACTATATTAGCTCAAGTCAATCTATTATTTTTTTCTTCCCACCAAAATTCAAACTAGGTTAACTCAGGTTAATGTAGTCTAGCATTTACAACATATGCTTTACAAATAATTTGACCCTAGATGACTTAGTTTTAGGTTAAATGGTAAATTTTGAGCTAAATTTAGGTTGGAAAATGGCATAAGATAAAATTATGGGAAGGGTAGGATCATCTATCACTATAAATATAGGTCCCATTTCAATCCAATAAAGAGGAACATTCATTTTTGCACTATTATTGCTTGCAATTCTATTTAAGTCTATATTTAGAGAAACCATTACTTAGATATTGTCTTAGACGGAAAATATTATGTTGAGGAATATGGGATGCAATAGGAGGAGTAATTTTAGCCTCGAGGTGGAACCAAATTTTGTGATACGTACAACCACAATAATATATTACAAATCACCATTAGTTAAGGGATAGATTGGGGTTCGATAGGTTTTATTCAAGGTAAGTATTTATAACCCTCACTCTTTCATTTGATAGATAAATATTTCATAATTAATATATTGAATTTATAACTCCTTTAAATCTCCTCTACACTTATATTTAGTGTGGCTATAGGGTTTTTTTAATTTTCATTTCCTATTTTAGGTACCTATGCTCCCATTTGCCTAACATGGTTCCTTACCCCTTTTTATTTTTTAATCATCCCCCTTATTTGTGTTGTTAGTTTAGAAATACTAGATTATATTAATATTAGAATACCTAGTTAAGGTTATTTTATTACACTGATTTCCTAAAAGCTTTAGAACCCTTTCCATTGTTGTTATTTTATAAGTTCCCCTCTATCTAGGTTTAGAGGATCCATTCGGTCATGACCTGATATTACTAAGTACCAAAAACCTCTATTTTATTTACTTTTTCTAAGTCCAAATCTATTAGATAGGATAAGTTACAGGTTAATCCTAGCTCATTTCATACATTCTAGTGAATTGGATATGAATTAACCATTACATTTTCTCCTTTATAAAACTATATCAATGTAGGTCAATAGAGTTTTATTTAGCTATTTTTTTAGTAGATTGCATCAATGCAGGTTGATAAATTTAACTTATATGTATTTTTAGAAAGACTATATTAGTGTGGGTCAATAGTGTTTTAATTATCTATGTTTTTCAACATGCTAAATCAATGTAGGTCAACCAAATCTAATTTATGTATTTATTTTTAAGTCAACTAACTATATCGGTCATGCCCAATATAGGTTTATTTATCTACTTTATTTTTTAGTATTTTATGCTAACTACATTGATTTAAGTTGATCCAATCTAATTTATGTTCATTTTCTAGGAAACTACATCGACGGAGATCGATACAATGTTAATTATGTGTTTTTCTAGTAGTATACTCTAACATAGAATGATCTAGTTTTTAACACTTATATTTTTAATATTTTAATCCAACCAACTATATTAACCAAGGTTGATCTAGTTCTATATTTTAGGTAATTTTTTGCCAAACTATATTGACCTAGTCTGATATAGTTTTACTTTATAGTAAATTTCATTAAGAAAATTTTACATCATTTCTTTCATTTTTTCAAAACTAATCTTCCATATACAAGTATATAAACCCAGTGTAATATAGTTATAAATTAATTTTATTCCCTATAAAACTATATCAACCCTAGTATATATAGTTCTATATTCGCATTTGCTATCATTAAATTGTATCAACCCTATCTAATTTATTTTACTCTATCTATACTTTCTGAATAAGTACATTGGCTTGCACTGATATAGTTCTATCCTTTAATTTTTATCATAATCAAGGAAAATTAATTTTCCTTTTTAGTAATTAATCAAACACTTAATTTAAAGTTGACTGCCTATTTATTTCCATTGATCAAAATCCAAAAATTGAATTTTGACATTAATTTTTTACTTGTATTTTTTCTTTGTTTGGCTTTCCCTAGAAACCATGTTCCCATAGTTTTTAAACTAATTAGATACTTTTTTGAAGATATATGAAGTGTTATAGTTATAATCCTTATCTATTATTTAATAACATCATGGAGGGGATTTACATAATACTCATAGACATATTACAAAGCTAAACATAGACTTTATTTTCCATGTACCTCATAGTATTTAGGAAACACCTAGGATTACACTTTGTATTGAACTTTAAGAATCCAACCATCCATATAATTATGTAGTGAACCAATTAGTGATTAACATTGATAAGTTACTATCAATTTACCTTTGAAATTAAGTTTAGTGGGCTATGGGAATGGTCTTTCCTCCATAATCAGTGCTCTAAAATAGTGGGCCAACACTATCCAACAAACAAACAAGTATCTTTGAGATCATAAAAATTAGTCATATCCTTTTAGTACATCTACTTGATCTTTATTTTGGATTAATAGTTAATAAAAATATTCAGATTTTAAGTTTGATACTTACTCGTGTATATTGTATTACATATTGTATCAGTAGCTTTAATACAATGTTGTTTTGTGTCTTCTAACTACATCATCCAATTCTAATATATTTGTCTATATGTGTATAGACTACATCAACTAGGTTTGATATAGTCTACTATTTTTTATTTTTATTTTTTTTAATCATACTATATCACTTAATATTGATACAGTTTAATTACCACACTATTAAATTTTCTCTAGGTTTTACTATGTTGACCAATCTTGATATAGTTTTATCCTTACCTTTTAATCTATGTAGCTACATTGACTAGGCTTGATATAGTACATTTTTAGTTCGTAATATGATTAATTTTTTTATTTATAACTATATTGACTAGGATATAGTATTATCTTTAATTTTTTATATGTAACTACAATGATTAGAATACATACACACACACACACACACACACACACATATGTGTGTGTGTGTGTGTTTATATTCTAATCATTGTTTATAATCATTGTACCCTTTACTAGATACATCAATCAAGCTTGATATAATTTTTCCTTCACATTTATGTCTACATAAATACATGGACCATGGTCAATAAAGTACATTTTAATCTTTACTGATTTGGTTGATTCAATTTTCACTTTAAAATCTCCACCATGTAGTATATCTTTGATGATTCTAAACAAAAAACACAACACAATGTGATGGATTTGAATAATCACCCTAAAGTTCCTAAATCTCACCTTCAATATAATTATGCATAAAATCCAAAAGTAATAAATTTTTATGTGGCCACTAGAAAAAATATGGATCACCTACTTATAAAGCCCTTGATCCATTTAACTATCCTTCTCACATGCCTATTGTAGAGGATGAAAGTGATATTTAATATACTAAAAAAATGATCATTTTATTTAATTAAAACACTAAACATAGGGGAAAGTATCCCATGATAATCTATAAACTCATTATGGGACCCCACATAGTATTTACCTCTTCACTACCACATAGTTTTTCTACAAGATGTGGCATAAATCAATACATAAATTATTATATTCCTTCATATTTTAACTATCTTAGTATAACCACTACTATGCAATGTCTTTTATTTAGTGGGCCTACTCAAGGTTCCCACATTAACACTCAAATTAAAGATACTACTAGTGCTTCTCAAGTTGCTATTACTAGCCAATAATAAATCAACACTAACCAAATCTTATTACAAGACATGAATCAAATGAATACCTTCCAGACCAATAATATTAATCAAATGATGTAATGAAAATTTAACTTTTTTAATTTCAAATTTTTCCTCAACCTACTCAATGGGGAGTGAAAAAATCAAATTCCCCCAACCACCTTAGAGATTCACAAGGTAGTCTTATTCCTCAACCACCACTGCTTAACATAGTCATTAAAATATTAAAAATGAACCATTAATTCCTTAACTTGAAAATATAGACATAGGTGGTATTACTCCAAAAATAACCTACAATGTATCTACCAATCCTAAATTGCATTTGAAATCATTTATAAACCTTTATAATTAATATATTAGTCTAAATACCTTTGATGATACCAAACTTATAGTTAAAGTTTTTTCAAGTGATGCCCTAGATTGGTAAAATCAACTCAAGTCTAAAACTATTTATAGTTTATAAGACTTAGTTAATGCATTTTTTTAGTAATTTAAAACCAATGATATACCTAAAAATAACTTATCTCCTTTTATTAATTGTAAATGGTTAGGATCTGAAATTGATCAAGTTTTTTTTAAATATGAAAATCGTTATCTAAAAAAGTTAAACAAAATATGCCAAAAGATAATATCTTCCATTTATTCACTAATTATATTTATCCTAAAATCCAATAATGTGTTAGAATCTCTCTCCAAAATATTTGGAATAATCCCTTGATCAATCTAAACATCAAGATTTTCTCATAGGATAATTTGAGCCTTCCCAACCTCCAGAAAAAACTCTCATGCTTATGAAATCTCAGAACTAACATGATACTAATGATGGTATCATATATACCCATGATTATATACACACCATCCATGTTGTTATTCTAATGGATTCAAAGATGCAACTCTTTCTCCACCATTCACAAATACTGCCTTTTAGCCTTTTTCTTCCACATCTTCATATGAGAATAATTTGGATGTTCACCAACCTCTTTCCATGGTGTAAATACAAAAACTTATTCCTAAACCTTCAGCATGAGCAATTTATCCTACTTTACCTACCAAACATTGGTATGATCCACACAAATTATGTTGATATCATGCAAGTTGGGGACACTCTCATAGAATCTATAGGCAACTTAGGAACTTTATTCTTGAATTTTTCCTTGGTCCTAACTTTGATCATGAGACTATGATGAATATCATCAACAAGCATTGAAAAGGTGGATAAATCTCATGAGTCCAAATTCAATCATGACAATCTTAATTAATCTAATGTTTACCTAGATATATATAAATATATATTGTGTAATCACCAATCTAATACTACTTAACCTCTTACCTCTAATGTTGTTCAAAATTTTGTTGAACCTAACTCTCTAACCAACCATGAAAATGTAGTTAACATGAATAACATGAGGCATGAAATATTATATAATGATCCTTACCCTCATAACTATAATAAATTTCCTTATTTCTACATTATTTGAGATACTTATCCATCTCACTTCATGGATATCAAACATAGGGAAACACAATTTACTCCTTTACGATATGTACAAATTATATCAAATATAATGATACAACCTTATACTCATCATTATTTCATCACTATAACATCTATTAATTTGATACTATCAACCTCTTCTCACTCAAAAATAACTACTTCAAATATCATGGATCAATCTACTTTTGTACCTACATCTCCACTCATCACATCAACCACCTCAAGATAATCGGTTCTTAACCTAACTATTAAACAACATCAAAAAATTAGATGTAGTTTGAATCACCAAGCCAAGTCTAAAAAACATATTTCTAATCATCATCAATTTAATTACACTTCTAATTTTCCTTCAATGGACTTGTTTCAACATTATGCACCTTTATATAATATTGTTCTAATTGGATATGTTGAATGGGATCCTATAATTAAAATTTATCACTTCTCATCTCAAATTCCTTTTCTATAATTCATAAGGACTTACCCTCATCATCACAATTGACAAATGTAACTTTAATTGAAATGAACATCCCTTTACCTCCACCTATGGGGTTAAAAGCTACTTTGTTAGGGTCTAAGAATATTATTCTTCATCAATGTGAAGAAATGTATATACATGTTGATGAAACCATATATTCTTATCTCTCACACAAATTTCTTATTGTATCAATGATTCTTGATGAAATATTACTTTGCACAAATGATCTTGCACTATTCATTAGTGTCTATGTTGGTGACATCCAATTAAGTGTGCTTTGTCAATGAAAGTTATGGAACTTACATCACATCCGTTGACTTCATCAAAACTCTTATATACTCATTATACAACCTTAAATATACCTAAAGTATGTATCAAGGCTATGATAAAAGAAAAATATCTCCTCTAGGTTGTATCTCACTTCCTATCATGGTTCCTCATATCACAATTCATATTAAAGTCATGATATTTAACCACCCATTATCATATAATATTTTACTCAGTTGACCTTGGACATATCATGTGATAGATATATCTTCATTATAATTCCAATGTGGTAATTTTACTCCCAATGGTTGTGTGTGTGTGTGTGTGTGTGTGTGTGTGTATACACACACATACACTGTGTGTGTGTGTGTGTGTGTGTGTGTGTATGTGTGTGTGTGTGTGTATATATATATACACACACACACACATACACACACATATACACACACACACAGATATATATATATATATATATATATATATATATATATATATATATATCTGTGTGTGTGTGTGTGTGTGTGTGTGTGTGTATTCAAAGAGACACAAAACCTTGGAATTTTGAACAATTCTAATAGCATGGTGTTTTCAAAATACCCACCCTTGAACCTTTACCTATTACTCCTCATGAATTTAAATGATTCAATTATCCCATTAATTATAATAGAGGTTATAATGGACACACTACACTTATAAGAAATATACCACCTAACCTTTAGATTAATTTGAAAATAAAAACTTTTGATCTCCCTTCACACATAATTACTCAATTACCTCCTTATTTATGACCTAGGTCTCATAAAATAGACAACAAATGAAATTCCTACTTCCATAGTGATGCAAAAACAACCCATTCCTCATCCTTCCTCGACTGACAAAATCATTTATGATTGTATGATTGATCTTAATACCCCTAATTATGATAACTGATATTCATTAGATGATCCTTTTTTAACTAGTTTTACTCAAGCTAAAGATATAGAAATACTTCAATATTATTCTTATTTACAAAATTATTTACATTTTCATAGTATTAATTATATTTATGTATATCCTTCTTATACCTCATCTAACATTATATCTTCTTGACTTGATGTTTAGAGGTCTAATATGGAGTAGATACCAACTACTTCTCATTTAGTCACCTTTGAGCCTCTTTAGAGTATTCTTATTGATCATGACATGACAGAACCATATTATTTTGTCAAATTTTCTTATCCTTTGATTATGATACCTTTTGAGATGTCAATCACATTACTCTCACCCATATTGAAACCTTATCTTATAGTTGTTGAGCCTAGTCTTGAACCTACTCTGAGCTATCATACTAATTTTTATGAAGTATTACCTTTACCCAAGTTTTATCCCTCACATACAAAATATTAAAATGAGCCATATTATAAATTCCATAAGGATGTTGGTCATTGGACCAAGGATTTTTGTGCATATTAGAGATTATTAACACAACAAAAGGCATCAGGTTCCACCCCTACCACATATATTCAACCTCCATTGTTAGGTACTCCTAGATGTATTTTTTATTTTCATGGCATGAACATGCACACCTCTACTCACTATAGATAACTTAGTAAATTATTTTGATTCATCCATAAACTACACCATAACATAATAATAAGAACATGTTTCCACTTAAGATTATTTTAGAGTATATCCCTAAACTTAGGGATGTTTATTTCCTTTAGAATCAATGTGATACACATCATATAAATAAGTTTAGAGTACTACATCAAAAATTATGTGGTTTCCCACATCCTACACCATTGCCTTCTAATCAATGTACTCAAGATCATTCATAAGCAAAGGCTCAAACTTCCAAGTAACCTATATCAGCCCAAATATTTGAAGATATTATTCAAATTGTATTAATAGTTCCTCACATTAATTATCCATAAAAAGAGGTGTCATGAAATCATCCTTGAATGACTATCTACAAAGATAGAGGAGACTATGATTAAAATAATATTTCAATTACATCAAGATTTATCTAATGTTATTGATGATGTATGTCATGATATATATCAAAATTTGTGAGCACATTAATATGATAAATCACATTATTATTCACATTTTCATTTGATTTGGATTTTATATTTAATTTTAAATATAGAAATTATGATGCATTGTTTCTATTTTGATCCCATGATTATTATCTTTAATTTTTATATTATACTATATGAATTTATGATATTTTATTTTACAAACATTAATTTTTGACTAAATAATTTTATAATCAATTTCCAAAGTTAAATCTTTGTCTATGGTTCATTTATATTTGGAAATCATTTATTCTTCCCATTTTTTGGAATGTTTTTTCCTTACATTTGTGTTTATCTTAGCTCATTCACTTAATATTATAGTTATTTATGTGACATTGCTAATATAACACACCTAACACAATCTTATTTCCCTTGTGATCAACTAAAAATCATATTAATCATTGTATCATTTCTTACATAAATGGATCTCTTATAGTCCTCATTTATTCCTTGTCATTCTTTTATTTAAAAGAACACATAGGTTAGTCTTGAGATTGCACACTTACTTGTGGGTTAGTATAATAATATTTAAATATGACATAGTCTTTAAGTACTCTCTTGTAACCAAAGTGTAATATTTATATTTTTGTCACTTATATCACTCATTATTGGTTTTCTAAATCCATATAGAGGAGGAATAGAAAAATCCATAAAAGTTAAAATCCAAATCATAAAAGAAACAAAAGGAAAATGATTGAAAGGAAATTACAAAGTTAAATTAAAAATGACACCAAAAGACAATACTCTTATTTAGCACATCTCATATTATATTTGAAGATAAAGCTCCAAAATTGGGCTCATCATAGATCCAATTTGAATTGGAGTGTGGTAGGCTAGTATATTTGGATAGCAGGTCTCATTATACTATTTAGTGCCACCTACTTTCTCATACAAGTACATAATATTTATAGTAGATCAATAGTTCCTATAAGGACTCATGAGGAATAGGGAAAATGTTGTGGGAAGGAAGGCCCATTTTAATTTTTTATGCATATAAAACCTTCATGGGATGATATATGTACCTCACTTGTTATCCCAAGCTTTTGTGTCTACTAGTTAGAGTATCTTAGGTCCTTGTTGTTCAAACAAGTTCTTAGCACTTTCACATTTGTATAGTGTGTTTGATTTATACTAAGGATTGCTACAATGCTTATGTATTACTTTCCATTCCCTGTTTTCATCATATTATCCTTGATATTCCCCTTGATGAATATCATTTATTATATGATCATACCATTGATCATGCTTCTTATTATCACACCTCATTGGTTTTTCCTCTTGTGAATTGTAGTAGAAGACCTCAAATAGGACCAGGCCTTCCTTAAAAAATACCCCTATCTCCCATAAACACAATGTACCACACTTTAACATATTCATAAATGACCATACTATTCTACATTACTAAATATCATAAGTACTAAGTTTATTTTCCATTTTTACATATTTATTGGTTTTTGCTCTTATCATATATTGATATTTATCTTATTCACTTATATTTTATTTTTGAATTTGGTTTTATGTTTTCTTACACATTATCAAAACTATGATATTTTATTTTACATATTTTGACATTTACTTACCAATGTTATATGTTAGTAATTTGATTTCATTTTTACTAATAAATTATTTTTAATTCTTCAAATTAGCATTTTTTTTATCATCGTTGTACATTTTCTCATAGTATAAATAAATCAAAAAAAGTGATGGAAATAAAATACATATATGAATCATAAACACACACACACACACATGTACACACACACACACACACACACACACACACACACACACACACACACACACGTCAATGTTTGATACAAAATAATATAATCATAGTACAAAATACAACTGTAAGATTGAGGTCCATCTCAAAGACATGCCACACTACCCATAGAGGTTTGTGACCACCCTATTTGAATATTATACTTTAGTGACTATGTTTATGATTGAATACCATCCACCCATCCCTGTATATGGCCACCTGGGCCTGAACATCTATCAATCATCTAACTGTCACCAAGTGGGTAGCTTTTTCCTTAGCTAGTGTCTACCACACTCAAAGGTAACCCTAACCAAATCTTGGTGGTACTATAATCTAAGTTACATCTAATATTATCTTCAACTATCAAGCTACCTCATCAACCAATCGAGATTAATTAACATATGCTTGTGTTGAAGGCACCATAGGATCAACCATTCACATAATATCATACTATAGTAACATGTTGTCAAATATATCATGATGATATTTTTACACCATAGTAGCTTATTGAGTCTCTATTACCTTTACAAAATTCCAAAACATAGAGAACCTATTATATATATCCCAAAATTAACATAAATCATACCTTAAATTTTGAAAAACAAAAAGATAGTCAAATTGACTACTTCATCAAACATTTATAACAAGACATTAGCATCTCATTATCACCTTCCTAACTATATAGACCATCTACATAACTACATCAGACATGTATTACACTCAACACTATCGACCACGTGACTAGACTACATCAATATTATCAAGATTCATACTGTATTGGCCTTTATATACTATATTAGTCCATTTATACAAACTATATTGAAAATAGTGTATATTGTCAACTATATTTCTACATTATTAACCAGGAACTACATTCCTGACCACCCTTAATATAAATATATCGACCACCATAAATTTTATTATCCCATCATGAAAATCCTCCCTTTTCAACTACATCAGCCTGGCCAATACCGTATTATCTCTACATCAATTTTTCACTAAATCATCATAAATATACTTGACCAAATTTATGACATTTTATCTCCTACCAATTTCTTGTTTCAATTTTTAATCTATTATTACACTTTTTTGGGGTAAATTTTCTCTACATAGATTTTCCCCAACATCTACTATTCCTAATCTAGTACATTTTTATTCAAAAAGTCCAAAAATAACAATAAATGTATCTCATACCTATACTAGACCATCTATCATTGTAATTCATCCTCCATTACATCCACCTCCTTGAATTTGGGCCATTATCTCTCTTTTTTAGGTTTGCATACACATAGCTCTAATGCCCAAAATAAAAAATGTGCAAAATAATAGTAATTTACCCATTTTATAGTAATATTTTGATAATTTAAAACCTTTAATTATTTATCAATAAATTTTGTATCTTGTTCATAATATTATTTTTGTCAGTCCTTTTCCCAAACTGAAATAAGCAATGGAATCTTGACAAAGTAGAGAATTTTTTTCAATTCTAACATCATAATTTTACAAAAGCATCTAATTTTATATTATTTGTTAATTCTATCTCTTGTTCTACACATTGGACACCTTTCTTCATTTTGTCCACATACAACTCCTCTTCCACAACAATAAGGTAAGTGAAGGTATGCATTTAAAAAATTATTTAATTTAATTAATTTTCCACTTTCTAATATAAATTTGTTAGCTCAATTAGTATGTTGTTATTTTCTTTCTTTAAGTACCATCCATGTTACACTATAGTGACACTTGATGATATGCGAGTCGGGCTTATGTATTCACATAATATTTTTAAATTTATCATTTATTAATGTGTTATCTCTCACAATAACCTATTGATTTTCAATCTCTCTAAGTGCATGACTTAAAGGGTGCACCAGGAAAGGGGTGGGAAAATAGATGGTGTTTTATGAGAGATATTTTTTTTATATAGCATACTTATATTCACTACACTTCCCCCAAAATTAATCCACTAATAAATCTTCCTCCTAATATTCCCTAACTAAACCATAACTATCTTTTCCAACTATATTAGCCCAAATCAATGTAGTATTTTTGCCTCCATCTAAAATTCAAACTAGATCAACCTAGGTCAAAGTAGTCTAAAAGTTAATGCATTATATGATTCATAACTAAATTAGCCATGAATAACCTAGTTCAAGGTTAAATGGTAACTTTTAAACTACATCTAGGTTGGTTAATGGTATCAAATAATTTTTTTGGAAGGGTTATGATTATTTTTCACTATAAATACAAGTCCCATTTCAATCTAATAAAGAGGAACATTCATTTTCACACTATTATTGCTTGTAATTATTCTTAAGTATACATTTAGAGAATCCATTTCTTGCATCTTATCTTAGATGGAAAAAATTATCTTGTGGAATCTTGTATGCAATAGGATGAGTAACTTTAAACTATATCTTGATTCAACCATTTTTATCATTACAATGATAATAATCTCTTGCAAAACACCATTGGCCAAGGGAGAGATTGAAGCTCAACAAGTTATATTCAAGGTAATTATTTCTAACCCTATATATTCCATTTGATAGATATATATTACATAATTAATAAATGAATGTATATTTCCTTATTTGAATATCCTCTACACTTATACTTAGTGTGGATAAATGGTTTTTCAAACTTGTCATTTCTCAATTTAGGTAACCTAGGGCCCCATTTCAATACCATGGTTCCTTACCTATTTTTATTTTAATCACCCCCCTTATTTTTTTCTAGCTTTTAAGTACTAGATTATATTAATATTAGAAGACTTAGTTAGGCTTATTCTATTACATTGAGGATTTAAAACCATTTCCATTGATGTTATGTTATAATTTGTCCTTTATCTAGGTTTAGTAGATAAATTTGGTCATGATTCAATCTAAATAAGTACTAATAGGATCTAATTGATTTACCTTATCCTCTTCCATATCTCTTATATAGGATAATTTTTAGGATAATACTATTTTTTTTCATACACTATGAAATTTATTTTCTTTAAATATATTAGGGATTATATGTTTTGACATATATCTTGATTTTATTAGATTAATGGTTGGATAAGTGAGGGATATTTTATTACATTTATCATGTAACTACCAAAAAAAATCATTTATAGATTTTAACTGATATCACCTAGTTTCTTCTTAGTTGGAGAGCAAATATGTATCATTAATAAAATTGCCAAATGTAGGACCTTGTCACTATTCTAACCCATTTACCCTCACCCATGGAAGTAATATAATCCTATAGATATTAAACTGGTAGTATGGATTAGTAAATACATGCTTACAACATGAAAATGAGAGAGAGAGAGAGAGAGAGAGAGAGAGAGAGAGAGAGAGAGAGAGAGAGAGAGAGAGAGAGAGAGAGAGAGAGAGAGAGAGAGAGAGAGAGAGAGAGAGAGAGACTTTTAAAGTGGTGTAAAGTGCAAGTTAAGTCATTTTAGAAAAGAAAACTAAGACCCTTGAATTTAATTTTAAACCAATGAGTGTTTCTAAGGAATTTTGGAGACTTTTAAGATATAACATTACTTATTAATTCCTTTGATAGATAAGTAATTGTGTATATGTATGAGATAATTTATTTCTCATGTACCTTGTAAGTTAAAGTTATTCTTTTTGTAATAGACATTTTTAGGAGGGGGAATTTTAGGAAGAATACTTGAGGAAGGGAAAGGAAAATTATAACCTTTCCATTAGAAAATTATTTTATCCATTTTATTATTATTTTAATAAATTCCATCCTTGTCCAAAAAAAATCCTTTCTGAAATAATTGGAGTTTAAGGTTGGAGAGATTAAAAAGAAGCCTTGGGAAATTGGTAATATATTTGGTGCCATAGACTTGAGAAGGAGATGTACTCCCTAAATGGAATACCTATGGTAGGTAATCCATTGTAAAAAATAATGTTTTGATTTAATTCCTTATAAATATCTTGTTTTTAGTTTTTTTGATAAAAAATGTAAGTTTTCATGTATTGGAAAGGTCCTTTGGCTTGTAAAATTTGATTATTTTAATGCTTGTTTGGGATTAAGGACATTTCAATATTTAAAACCCTCTTAAGGGTGTTTTGGGGGATTTTATCTCACTTAATTTTTTTTCATAATTTTATGTTTAAAATGATAGGGTTAGTATTCCCATGTGGGGTTAGATTTATTGTCTATATAGGGAGATGAAAGTCTTAAAACTTGTGCTTTTATTATCTTTATAATTGATAACATCCAAAGGTAGAGATCTTATATTGATTATTAATTATCAAAATAATATTCACCTCTTTTTAATATGTTTCTCTACCACATAATTATACCTATACATATGTATGTGTATGTACTCATTATGGAATTTTTAGATACTAAATTCTGAATTATGTCATACTCTAGTCTTGTACACTTGTAAAATATCCCTCATGGTTGTACCTTTTAGTTATAGACCTGCCCACTACCATAAGTCCCATGTTCAATATATCTTTGTGCCTAAATTAATTATATCTTAGTTAGATAATTGTTATTCTAATTACTAGGCCTTCTATATTACAAAAAATAACTAAACTTAATCATTATCTTTCACTACTAGTTTTGGACTTGTACCTATTTTATAGCTTCATGGACACTTGTGTCCTAGATAGACACTTACGTTGATGCAAGTGTCCACTTTTTAGTGCCTATAATTCATCCAATTTGTGAATGAAATATATATATTACATATTAGCATAAGTGATTTAATGAAATATATTTTCAAAAGGGATTGG
Source organism: Torreya grandis (assembly GCA_037957365.1). Taxonomy (NCBI): domain Eukaryota; kingdom Viridiplantae; phylum Streptophyta; class Pinopsida; order Cupressales; family Taxaceae; genus Torreya; species Torreya grandis. Next base: position 555,792 of record JARHVA010002979.1, read on the forward strand.
TATATATACAATATCAACCCTCATTCATTCCTGACCTATAAAATATTGGGAATTCACAAGGAAACTTACCAAGAAGCACTCAATCAAGAATTCAAGTGAGAAAAACTACTCTATTCATCCCTATTTTTATATCAAGCATAGGATCAATGTTATAATATTTTTTAAGAATTATAATAGTAGTTTATGAGTCATATTTTCCAAGTTATAGGTTAGGTCACTATATGTCATTTATTATCACACATTACATCCTTGTGTACACACAAGCCAACACATAGGGGAGAACTATAATTGCTCACACATAAGTGAGCATGTAGTGGATAAATACATAAATATAAATAACTATTAAAAATATTAGATATGTATGCATCACCATTGACATAGATGTCTTTGGGGCAGCTCAACACTATGATCCCACTAACCCATTTTTCCCATAATCACTCCAAGGGTGAAGAAGTTAGTGGTAGATCATTTGATGAATATAATACTATTGTGCATGTGATCTATATACATAATAATAAATGTGATATAAAACCTATAAGGCTCCATTTGGTTGTATCTATATCCAATTAATATTTTTCATAGGATACTTGCATCTAAGTGACAAACCTACATCAACACAATTGTCCAAATCTAATGTAAGTGTCCAATACCACATAAAGAATATTCATATAATATGAAAAATGTTCCAAGATAATATTATAATCCACTTCCATATTTTTATATATAATACCTACATGATCATATTAAACCAACTAAGTATCATTGTTCCCTATTCATTTCAATATCTAGATCAATAATTGTACTTTATTATTTTTAGCAATCTCATTTGTATAACTTCAAAATATCATTTATTTGAGTTTTTATCAATTATCTTTCTCATTATATTAGTACATCATCCTTGTGTAAAATCTAATATAATACCACTTAACCCAAGATAACCCCTCAGATCTAAATTTAGGTTAAACAGTTGGTTAACCTAAACTTCTATCTCAAAACCCTAGATCAACCTAGGGTTTCCCATCTTTTATCTAATTTATGAGTTATAAATTGAAAATATCTTAAAATTAGATTTCCATTTATTTTGAATAAATTAATTATTTATGCATATAACATTCACTTCATTTTCCAATATTTCATAGTATCCCTTATTTTTTATACTTCCTACATGGCTAAATTAACCAAAAACCTTAAGAAAGGATAAGAATCAAGTTTATTTCAATTCCTTTTGTAATGATATAAATATAGTATCTAGATTCTAGTGTGCATTCTCCCATCCCTTTATTATACATAGATCCTATTTAAATGGCATCTACCATATCTCACCCATTATTCACCCATGTCTTACATTTAATTCTATGATACACACTATCACAACTAGAAAAGGTAAAGGCAACCAACCTATTCCACCACATATTACTAATTAGTAGGTTCCTCCTAAGCCTAAAATTGTTATCAAATCAAAATGATATGACATTATTGACCAATTGATCAAAATGCATGCTAAAATTTCAATACTTGGACTCCTAAAGAAATATATTATCTACAAAGATATTTTATACAAAGAATTTTGTGACACCTAAATATCAAGAGATATTGATCCAACCTATTTTATGGATATTATGCAATATCTCAAAAATAATACAAATATTATAACCTTTGAGTCACAATATTTACCATCAAAATATAGTATTCATCAAGTCTTACCTTTGTTTATACAAGTGAGTGTACTTCACAAGGGAATCAAATGAGTGTTAGTTTATAATGGTTTGTGCCTAAACATGTGTGGCATGGATTTCATATCCACCATGTGTATTATCAAAAATATTCTTCAAAAATCAAATATGCATATCAAAGTATTTAATAATTCATGTAGCCCTCTAGTTGTAAAATCACATTAGATGTGTCATTGGGGCCAAAATGGTTCCAACTACATTCTAAGTAATGTCTCAATAATTTTAGTTTAACCTAATTTTAGGTAGACCATGGATACATACCATGGAATCCATCCCATATAAATTACATCAATGTGTGAAATTTATACATGATGGGACTTTATTCACCATGTTTGCTGATGATGAGCCCTTTAAATTTTTAAAATGATACATTCTAACATAAAAGGGATACCTAAATTAGTACCACCTCAACATTTTATTCCAAATAAAAACATATTAAATGGGGGAGTCAATCACAATGACTCATTTTATTCAAGAAACAAATAAATAACTAAACACTAAGGTGCACATATATGCACATCAATAACAAGAACCATTACCAAAGGAGCTAATGTGATGCAAGAGTATCACTCCATATGATAAATGTTTGATTGTTATCTTTTTATTGAGTATATAGGGGGTATTTTTATTCTATAAGATCCTTTAGGAGTAATTTATAGGTCTTGAGAGTTCATAAAATTTAAATTGGAGATCTCTAGGCATTTTCCCGCCAAAAAACCAAATTCAAAATTTTGAATTTCTTTCTATAGTTTTGAGGTCTTAATCATGTTTTTAATAATATAAAATGTTATATTTTGGTTTTATTATGGGTATTATATGTTTTATGATGTATCTTATTGGTTTTCCACCTTTGTGGTCATATATGTGATGTTTAAAACTTTTTGTAACATCCTAGAAAGTATGTTGTTCAAGCATGAGCTTATGTAGAAGGTAAACAAGATTCAGTTAGAGATTTTATAGGGATTTAAATTTAATGAAGAGGCTCTAATGATTCATTATCAAGGTAAAAATAATGTTTTTATCTCCAAGAAATAGAGATAAGATCAAATTTTTCAATATCTCATTTTTTGTGTATGACTATTTTGAGAATATGAAATGAATGAAAGAATATTTTAAAGACCATTGTCAATGAATTTAAGAATATTGGTAAGTGTGACTACCTATCTATATTAATTTCTTGGTGTATTTTTAATTGGATCATTGATCTACAAGTGTGAGAGAGAGACATTCAGGTCTTAAGATTTATGTGTATGTTACAATCAAGTGTCCAGTGATGTGAAAGGATTCTTTAATTTATTTCAAGCATTTTGATTATTGGAAAAGTGTTAGAAATTTGATATTGGTTGAATGTAAATTTTTTGAATACTCATAATCCCTTTTGAATACTAAATCTCATTCAAAAATCAAAATTTGTTTACATAGTCTTGTACCCTATATTCTGAGTACAATCAAGGTGGCAATTTTAATTTTTGAGTCTATTTATGAGTGAATTGATTATTCTTGTTAGCCACATTTTGGTTACCATATATTACATTCATAGAAAAATTTATGGTTATCTCATTTTAAATTTATTGGTAGCCATCTAGGGTCTTCAAATAGTCTTTTAGGATGGTCTTCCTTTTGTGTTTAGAATAGTTTAAGGTTCTTTTGGAAAAGTTAAGGTAAATATATTTGTTGAGTATTTAAGCCACCTAATGTTTTTTCCTTTCACAAGTAATTATTTTCAATTTTAAGGGGCTCTATTTTTAATTTTTAACATGTTTATAAGGTCCTTTGATGTCTTATAGGTTTCATGTTATATCCAAGGTCAATAAGTCATTTTGAAACTTCTCTATGCACCATTAACATGTGTAAAATTGTTAAAGACCATTTTAAAAATTGATAAGGTGGAAATAAATTATAAAAAAACTTTTAAATGAATTTTTATAAGGTTTATAATGTGAATTTGGTAGGCATTTCATAATATAATAATGTTAGATCAGAAAAATTGTCATTTATTGAAGTTTTAATGCCAAAAGAGGGTAGTTCAATCACTTGTATGGATTTGGAGGGCTCATTTATAGGTTTAAATGATTTTAAAATGGTATATTCATCTTATTTAGGTAAAATCAATTCTCTCAAAGATTTCACAGGTTTAAATAAAGTAAAAAAAATACTTTTATTCTCCCATTGAACTCTTAGCAAACTCATAATGGTTATTTTAAAATGCTTGGTATGGATAGGAGAGACAAAGTTATCCCCAATATATTTTTAAAATATGGGGACATTAATGACCTTAATATTACATGAATTATTCATGAGTTCAAAGGGCTAGGATTTATGAACAATTTCTAAGACGTTAGGGTAGTTTAAAACCCTATAAAACCCCTACTAGCTCAGTCTTTTCATTTAAATGGAATTTTTAAGCTTGTTGGAAGAATTAATGAATATGGGAAAGGATTTATTAGGTCTATAAAACTCTTCCATATGATCCTTAAACCTCACTTATCACGTTCAAGCAACCTTGAGACAAGAAATCTCCATGTAATTCTAGGTTTTAGATTTGAATGCAGGTGCTTAAGGTTTAGAAAGGAGTGAAACACATTTGGGAGTTAAATTTAAGGTTATAAATATAATTTAAATTTTAAAAACACTCTCCAAATTTCAAATCAATAAACCCTATAATAACCCCAAACATGCATTCAGTACATGCACAAGCAAAAGGTGAACTTGTAGTCTTCAAGGGTGAAAGAGATAGGGATCATGATAAACATAGTATTTTTATGATGGTTGTCTTAATATTAATAATAATTTAACATTATTAATAGGTATATAAGGAAAATTAGGGATTCCACTAGATAGACAAGTCTTATATCCCTCCAAATCACTTAGAACTCTTAAAACCAAAATACATTTGTAGTCATCTTCTAAACACTTTGTAGATGGACTATGTATATTAACTTGAAGATAAAATGGGGTAATCAAGCCAACTTTCAATACCATAATAATTTATATAATACCATAAAACATGATAATCATTTATATATTTCCATAAACACTCAAAATTTTATTAATAATGATAATGAACACAAAGAGAGCTTTAAGCCCAATAACCACCTAAAGGCTAGTTACAAACAGATAAGAGGAAATGCCATGGTGATGTGGGAGGAATGATAAAGGTAGATAAAATATGTTTAAGGTTCATTATTAACATTAATAATATCTCCAACATAATTTCCAAACCACCAAGGTGTCTAAAATGCCAAAAAAAAGAGGTAAACCTTTAAATCTATATCATGTTGCCCATAAGCACATACAGGCAAGTTTTTGGTGAGTTAGATAAAATGTGTTAAAAATTGATTGAAAAATGAATATGTATATTGAAATATGTGTTTTAATTTTAAAAATAAATGATAAATATTTTCCATTGAATTTCAATATTATTGAAGGCAGTGTAAAGGTCATAAATCTTAGTTAGGCCCAGATGCCTAACTCATCATGTACAGGGCTGAGTGTGTATAGATGAATAAACCAATAGGTTTTAAAGGTTTTTAGGGTTGGATATGTCATTATTAGATTAATATATTTTATATTAAATTTTATATATTCAAAACCAATTGAATAATTAGTTTCAAATTCTAACATTTAGGAAACTTAGACTGTGCACCTATAGGCATAATGGAGTTTTTTAAGGTTTGTCTCTAAATGTGTGAAGAAAACATGAAAATTTTGCATTAATATTGGGTTTATGATGATCGTTAAATTAATTAGGAGTATTATCAAGGGTTTTAAAAATTATTTTATCCTAACTAATGAATATAAATCATAAACAAGGCCATTAGGGTCAGACTGACCTAATTGCCTATAAATCTTCAAGGTGTGAAAATCAAGTTGCAAGGCATTTTGGAAGGTCAATATATATTAAAAAAAATTATGAAACATTTAATATAATTTTTAAAACATATTTAAGGATATTATAACAAAAAATTTCACTCTAAAGGTTTTAGACAAAAAAAATTCTCTCTTAGTCTCACACATAGTCTTACTAGGCCGAGAGGCTATATTTATAGGATCAAAACTTCATTGAGGTCTTGTATGGGTAAAATTGGTGTTTTTATATGTTATATATGATTTAAAAATAAAATAATATGGAATTGGTTCATGTATTAATATTTTTTTATCTATGAATCATCTTTAAGAAGGCAATAACCTCCCAAACCCTATTTTGCACTTTGAGAAGCTCGAGAAGGCTCAATTTTGTGCTTGGAAATTCTAAGAGTATTTGCATGGGACCTCAATATATTTTACATGGAATGTGAACCATGTGTGATAAAAAAATTATGGAATTGGTTCAAGGATTAGGCCCATCATCTCTATGAATCATTATTAAGATGATTCATCACTTTAAACCCTCTTTAAACATTTCTAAGAGCTCGATGGAGATATAAGTCCTTATAATGACTTAAAATTCCATTTAATGACCCTATAATTACTTTAATTACATTTTAAAACATTATAAAACTTTGATGAGTCACTATATCACACGTGGGAGGAAATGTACATATATATGGCCTAAAAATGTCTTTTAGAGCCACTTTATAGAGTTTTGAGATCTATAGATCTTCCAAACCATTTTGTAGAGTGTTTTTGAGCCAATAAATAGGTATTATGAACTTAAAAATTAATTTTATAGGTATTCATGATGATAGTATAGTCTTTAATTGGATACCTAGGCCTAAGAGAAGAAATATGATCAGTCTTGTACCAAGAGGATTAAATTGTAGGTTGAAACTCAATTCTAATTATATCCCAAGATGGAAAGGACATGGAATTGGCCTAGAATGAAATTTTAGAGCTATAATAAACTTGATCAAGAATTCCAAATGTTAAATATGGGCTTATAACTCCTTATAGGCTAAGAATGTGTAGTTTTAAATAAGGTTAATGAGTTATCTAAGGAGTTAAAGAGTCTCTTCTATACCTTTACTCTATAATATCATCATAAAGTAGCCAAAAAATTCCAAGGATATGTATAAAATTAACCTAAGACGCTCCTCTTGAGTTATAGTTGACCTAAATGAAGTGACACTTATCATTGGAGTTATTCATGTGCCTCTCTCTCTCTCACTTTCTCATATATATGTTTCCTTGAATAACCTATAATGGATCATTTTATTGAGTATAGTGAATCCCTACTCAACTAAAAAGTTTTATAATTCCTTTGAATGATGAATAAAGTTTATTCTTACCATATCAAATGCTTTCAACTAGTGTACTTATGTTATTTTTTATGAATGTTAGTGGTAGTGCTTTCACTCTCTCTCATTTGTCCTTTCCTACCTCTTTGAAAATAGATTGTCTTCTTACAGGTCACATGGTGAGTTTGAGGTAGATTTTTATATTTTTGAAGTTTATTTCATTCATTAGTGTCTTTCTTAGACCTATTGATTATCCCTCTCATTCAATACATTGTCTGTGACCTCCATGTTGAAATACTCATACTTGAAGGTCCTTGTTGAGTAGTGTGATCAGATTTAGGACTAATTCATGTTATTAGTGTATGATAATAAACTATAGGGTGTTGATTTGGTGCATCACCTATCTAGATTAGTTTAATTTTAGTTTATCTTACCCTTTTCCCTTAAAAAATTAGATCTATTAGTAGTATAGGGTGATAATATCAATAGAGCTATCTCTATCTAGAGATTCACCTAATTTATTATGCCACCCAAATTCTAGAGGTGTCTCCATGCTATCACTTAAGTGAGGAGGCTTGAACAACTTCCTCAAGGGTGAAACTATTGATTATAATAATTTTGGCATGCCCGATGGGACCAAGAGACTTCATCAATTGAAGAGGTATTGATGTGATCTTAAATGCATCAATCTTTGGAAGCATGAACATAAGCACCAATGGTGACTTTCAATATATTCAACTAGTTGTTGCAATCCATGTAATCTTTCAAGTAAGTAATCTTTTTATTTTTCCTTCCTCATAAAGTTTCATGGATAAGTTTGGAGTTGATTTATATTTTACTCAAGTTAATGATTCATATTAGAAACATAATGATCATTATTAGTCTTATTTTGACCTATGTCAAGCCTATGTTGATCCCTATCCTTAGTTGGTTTACCCCTATTAGTAATATATTGAGCCATACTAGCCTTTTTATCAAGAGTATCATCCTTCATCTTTACCTCAACATCCTTACCAAGCTAGTCATCAGTATTATATTCCACCTTTCATCCCAAGTCAATCCCATTGGTAGTCTATTCATAATTCTAATTAGCCTTCTCAAGACCATGTTTCTCCTAGTCAAAATAATCACATTTCCAATCAATCTATCTTAAGCTTCAAGTAAACTCTCTTAGGCTATGAAAGGTATATGATAGATCTTGATAGATAAAAGGAGTATGGTCTAAGTGTTCCTAGTCATCTCATTCAGAATGTGAGAGACTCATTGTAGATGATTAAGAGAGAGTGGGTACATATTAAAAGAGATAACCAAAAAAGACTCACTAGTGATATGTTGGATGTAAGTGGCCTAATTCAATGCATATAAGGCAATTTAATGGTTCATGAAGGGAAACAAGCTTAGTGATATTAGCCTCATGTGATTTTTACTACTCCACCTCAACCTTATTTTACTCCACCCATTATTTCTCAAAGTATCAAATCAAGAGAGTTATAAAACATCCCAAGGCCTTCACATATTCCTCAATCCTTCCCATCATGGAAGTTGTTGATGGATATCTGTGTTGAGGATATACTATGAAAAATAGAATAATATTTCTCAAATTATAATATAGGTCCTAGAAAACCTTAGGGATTAACTCAATTTTCTTCGAGAGATCATGTGGTTACCACCTTTAGTCTATAATCAGACCCTACTATAGGGACTATAAGAACTTAGTAGTGACACAATCTACCTAAATTTATGTGTTGTTATGATTTCAAAATTTTGATTTGTATTTTATCAATATAAGCCCAAAATTTAAATGAACAAATGGATATTTAAAATGGGTGTTAACCTAGAGTGATTCATGTTAAAAATTTCATAAGAAGAAGTAGGGTAGAGTAGAAAAGGAATTTTTCTTTGCAACAACAAAGACCAATAGATCTCCTTTAGTTTCTTATAATAATAATGCAAAATAAAACTAAAAACTATGAGATCATAGTGCTAGACTCATAATTTAATAAGTGCATTAAGGATTCTAGGGTAAATACAATACATATATATGAATAGTATGCCTTACAAATCCTACACACATCAAATTAATTTAAATGCATTCACTAGTAGAATAGAAGGAAAATATAACATACATAATAGACTTTGTTAGTATAGTTAAAAAGCACAAACTAATAAGATAAAATCAAAACACTACTAACAATTTTAACCATTGAAGACAACAAATCACATGCTATTATCAAAGCTTTGAGAAATGAGAACATATGAGAATAATGAAACAATAGTCAAATTTTAGGAATTATTCTTTCTCTTTGCATTAATTTTCATAGAATTCTATTTTTAAGTAAAATAAAGGGGGAGAACCCCTATATATAGGCCATTAAATGCTTTAGACAGTTATAAAAGAACTAAATATATGACACCTATTAGTAGACAATGTCCCTAATGTCCTAAAACTAGAGAGTATTCCCTCTTCAAATAGGGGAATATTTTACAATGTAATTGAAGGGACTTGAGACATGATTCTTGTCCAGAGAAAGCCCAATATATGGCTATCTCATTATTGAAGAGTTGGGTTGAGATCTTGCTTATGTAGTTGATGTTGAAGCTCCTACTATAGAAGAAGATGGATGTGAACCAACATTAGTTGAAGGAGTGATAGTTCTAGTTGAGGAAGAAGATATCCCCAAAGGGGATGAGGAGGAAAAGGCTCATGTGATGATAGTTTGTGGTCTATTGGTTGCTTGTTTTTTGGATTCTATTTGCCTTTTCCATGCTTCAAAACATCTCTTATATTCATTGTTAATAAATTTTAGATTGATGATAATCTCCTTTAGTCATTTGATTGTAATACCTACCATTGCAACATGTTTTCTCAAGAGAGATCCTATAGCTTCATTAATTACTACAGCCTTCTCTATCCTTTTATTAGAAGAGGCTACCAAATCTACCATCTCCTACCCAAAAGTTACTCCTCTAAACATGGCCTACTTTCAAAAGTTTATAATGAAGTTCTATATCTAGGAATTGACGAAATCCTTTCTAACAATGGATCCAACCTTATCATCAAGATTTGTGATCTCGATGTCCTTCAACAAAGGGATTACTATGTCACCCTATTGGGTAAGAGACTGACCCAAGGATCTCATTTCATCAATCCACTAGTTCATTGCTTTCCTTCTAATTACATAAGACTGAGAAATGATCAAGTCATCAAATGGGATTAGATTTAATTCCTCAAACTTATTCATCCTGATCAACTTCACCAAGTAAATTATATTACTTTTATATGCCCATATGCAAATTATACACTGAGTATCTTATTGTATATTTCATCTCCCTTTACCTTGTATTGGGCCAAAGTGTTCAACATGTCAAAAATTTATCCCATATCCCATTCTACCTTTGTTATGGTTTACTATGGTAATGTGGCTTTGTCTTACTACTCTAGGTTAGTTGCTTTCTATTATAATCCTTTTACTAATTTAGTATCCACATCCATAGTTACTTGAATAGTTGAAAGGGGGTCTTCCTCATACTATTATTATTGGTCTGGTCTGGATTTCTTCATCTTAGCCAATTCAAATAGAGTGTTCTCTGACTCATACATAATTATTTAGTCTAGATGGGTAACCTTCCTCTTGGTCACCCTCTTCATTTCCCCATCCTTATCAAATTTGAGTGTGATCTATGAAGGGTCCATTATGACCAAATCTGGGTTCTCCATTATATCCAATTGCATCTGCTTAATCCATGACTTATCTAAAGAACCACTTGGGGGCTATGATATTGGAGGCAATGGTTGAGCTAGTTTTAAAACATGGAAATTAGATGTGTGGGAGACAATGGTCAATGTAACCAATATGAATGTATAGCTATGGGATGATGTGGGGTGAGTCACTCCTGATGATGAAGAATAACTAATGATAGCTAAAGCATTAGTTGTGAATAGGGGGACTTGGAGGATGAAAAAAGTAGGCCTCTTCTTAGGCAGTTATGGACTAGGTATAAGTATAGGCCTAGGCATAAATAGAGGTAAATTATCCATTAAGAATACCCTAGAGGTGGAGGATATGATAAAGTGGTTGATAGTGGGAAAGGGTATGGTCACAAGCCTAATCATAGATCTAGTGAAAGGCCTATAGGGTAAGAGTTTGACATGGTCCAAAGTTGGGGCTCAACAAATATGTTTAGGGGTTATTTATAGAGAAAAGGAGTTAAACAAACATGTTCTAGACTTATAATACTTTGTCTTTCTCTAGCAAGAGGGAGGGGAGGCAACCCTGATGCTGAAGTTATTAGTGTTGGATTAGAATTAATTATTGCCTCCACTAAAGGTGTTACCTATATTGAGATATCACTTTGAATTTAAGATGGGATTATAGATGGGGCTCTTGAGGTAGAATCCTACTCATATTATTTTCTTACACTAGTACCTCCCTTCTCCAAAGTGGGATACAATGCTTGAAGTATTATTTGACTGAGTTATGGTTCAATCAACCTTTCTTCTTCAACACTAGTAGTATGGACTAGAAATGTTGATGCTCCTTCCTAAGTATCATGGTGTTTGAAAACCCATAAAATCCCTACATCATTTAGCCTACCTTTCAATTTTGGTATGTTATCAACCTTTAGTCTTTGCTTTACCTTAGTGTCAATAGATACATTAATGTAGAATTAGTCATCACCTTCAAGCTCATGATGGCATGTAATGCTCACAATTACCATGTGCTTGATGTAGTGATTGAGCATTATATTTGCAAGGTCCCTTTCCCTATTGGTGTCCTTATTCAAACTAAAAGTAGACATTTTTTTGGTCATAACAATATCTAAGTTCTAGTTCTCAACCTTAATTCAATAATGTTAGTTAATTAAGTATGAACCATCCTTTTTTCTTGTTATTTCATAATCCATCTACCCATATGATTAGCTAGAAGGTGATTTAATGCTAGGCCAACTTATCTAGCACTCTGGTAGGTATCCTAAAGGGGGTTTCCCTAATTCATACCACCTTTATTATCATATAGTTAGGATAATACCAGTAGGCTCCCAATGTGCTGAGTGTTTCCCTAATTTCTTTAGATAGCCTAGGCATAGTCCTCTCATGGATGGATGTGTATACAATTAGGTAGATATGCTCGATAATGTCTTGCATTTCCAATTTTTACTTGTAAACTCTCATTTTTTATAAGACATGGGTCATGGCCCACTTCAATTTTGGATCCCAATTGGTAAATTGGGGAAACTTTAGGGTAGCAAAAATGGCATCAACCAAGTAAGACATCATATAGAAATGTTCTCCTTGGTTGGACATGATTTTCATAATCTAATGTTCCAAGTTATAGGAAATGATCTCTCCCATAGGGGGAGTCTTGGCATCATTTACAATCATGGATAGAAGTAGAACCCACTTCTCATCTACACAACCAATGTTTTTGACCCCATGTAGCCTATTCATCATATCCATACCCATTATTATCCCTTTAATTAATTGGGTGATGGGGATCTAATTGATTTTGGATTTATAGATGAAACTCCCATAGTTTTCTACCCATCTTCTAAAAACTTCTCTGATGTTGTGTGTTTTGAGCTATTGGGTGATAGTTTATTAGTTGTAAGTAATTTCAAGCCTGGGCAAATCATAATAAGCCTAAAAGTCTAACCCAAATATGAAAGTGATGGCATTACCTAAATTGGAAGACTTGATAATATTATACATACACCTATAATGGATAAATATTTGGTGGACTAAGTCTACATAGGAGAAAACCTATAGGTTAGATGTAGCCTTGTATAATCCTAAAGACTTAAGTGCCAAGATGTCAGACCTTTATTTTGCAACACTGGGATCTTCCTCATCAACACTTTACTAGTCTATAGTCTTCTCCTTAGTGTAACAAATAATAAATAATTTTAGTGCTTATCCTCAGTGTCTAATGTAATAGAATTGAAGTTGATATCCTAAAAGACTATGTTTGTTTCATATGAATAGAGAAATGGAACTTGTTCTAACTTGGTAGCTTTAGAGGTTCATACTTCAACCATGGTTTCCAAATTTTTTATTTATGATCTCATGGATTGTTTTGATGTTGGATGAATTCACATAAGTCCTTAACAAATAATATAGAGTAATTTGAAGTTCTTCAGTAGATAACAATTGAAAGTGAATGCAAAGCCTTGAGACTACAAGCTTTAAACTCTGTATTTTTTAGAATTTTGAAATATGAGATATGAGTCATAAATGGAAAGTATCTTTAACTTGATTTGATTTAAAGTCAAGATGGCTCTTTAGTTTTATTTTAACATCTTTGAAAATCCACTTTTGGGGATTAGCCAATCACTACTCTCAATTTATCCATGCATCCTTTCATCATAGGCTTGACTTATCCCTTGAGGTAACTTGGATTTATAACCACAAAAATGAGCCCCATCAACATTCAATTCACACGAACAAATAATGCTTCATAGATAGTTATGTGCCATTTGGGTATCGTACTTGACATGTGTTCAACAGTTGGTGTCTTTTTATGAATTCTAACATTTTATTTTGGATATTGGTCTACCCATGTGGGTTGAAAAATATTCTACCAAGTGGCATCTTATGATTGGATGGTACTTCTTTTTGATATTACATGGTTTGACCCCTTTTGTTTTGGGCTGATATGGCCTTATGACCCCTACTAGTTTTCCAATTGTTAGGTTCTCATTAGCTCACACTATCACATGACTTTGTTATATCAAAATCTTGATGGACCCACCTACTATAACACTGAGCCACATGTCATATTTTGATTGGATCACCCTTTACTAAGTTTCATGGTTTTTGTTGATCATGATATTACCACATGGTAAAGGGTTCATGCACCATCAATCTATTTGTTCTAGTTATTGGGTGGCTTCTACATAACATCTAGATATTCAAGATTGAGTGATTAAGTGATAAGTGTCACCTTGTCATTCACTCATAGTGTTTGTGATATTAAACATTTTTCCTTAGTTGGGGGTTGAAGGGCAAAACTGAGTGCCAAATGTCATGATGTAATTGGATCACTTTGTCATGAGACCTTTAAAAGTAGTCAAGATCTCAGTAGGCTATGAGTAGTCACCACATGGCATGACTTGATGGGGTGATGAATTATTTGTAGGTTGAAATATAGTGATTAAATGATAAGTGTCGCATTCTCATTGGGTCACTTTGTCATGAGACTTGAAAAACTAGTAGGACCATTAGAAGATTGTGAATAGATGTAAAGTGGCATGCTACAATGGATTCATTGGGTTGTATACCTTTTTTGTAACTTCTCTTTAAACTAGAAATGTTATGATAGGGTGTCAAGTGGTATAATATCATTAGATTATGGGGTCATAAACCTTTCAAACTTTCCTTTGAACTCAAAATGCTACAACTGAGTGCCAAATGACACACTCCAGTTGGGTCATTAGTTTATGATTATTCTCAAAGGATAAAATGTATGTGACAAAGTCTCAAACTTTATATGATTGAGTGACCAATGTGTGTGATGTTACCACATGTTGATCAAGGTTTAGTTAGCATTAGGATCTTGTATAAAGGAAAATGATGCAAAATTTAGTAAATTTCTTGATAAAAGAGAAGGGACAAGTCTAAATTTGTAAAATCTGAGTATAGAATCTGACTTGGACTCTAATTTGAAACAAAAAATCAAGGTATGCCATAGTATCATTATATGATTGTTGATATAGATAAAGTAATGCTATGGTTCAAAAACCTTAATTAAGTAACTTTGATTATGTTTTAGGGATCATAACTTGGTTTTACAATTGTAACCCCTCTTAAACAAGTTAGATCATTAGAAAACCAATGAACTTAAACATTAGTGAAACATTTTTAAAAGGTGCTCATTAATATTTATCATGGATCCACATGACTTTCAAACTTTTAAAATCATATAAAGGGTTTTATATCATGTGGAATAAATGGTAAGATACGTCCTAAGGTAAATGACTCGAAATTTCATTAGGTCCCCATTTTCAAGAAAATGAGGCTTGTTGAACTCAAAAATTGGTGACCTCTACAGAAAACATAGCAATATGTTAGAATTTAGATATCTTAGATTAGAGTGTAGTCATTAATTAATTACCCCTTGGAAAATGTAAAAAATATCACAATTGGTTCTCTATAACTAGCAAATTTTCACTTGAAGGATTAAAGACTAAAAAACTAAAAAGCATTTATAATATGTGTGTGCTTTGAATTGATTGACTAACATGAATTTTGGTTTTAGAATCAGTAGCCTCATGCTTCATGGATTTCAATATAGGTTATGGGCAAACATTTTTAAATATATATAGTCATGCTTAGCTATGATGGTGGTGTCTTGGGCATTGCTCTGCTACCATCTAGGCATCCATAGCCCTAATAGAAATACCTTTGGCTCCACTCTAGGCCTTAATCCACTACCATTTAGGCATCCATATCCTCGATGGAGTTTATGTAAACAACCTTTGAGAAGATGCAACTTATAGTGTCAAGTTTGTTTCAAATTGAGACACATATTTTTGATGTTTTTTTCAAACCCTTAGAGATTAGGAAATAGTTTGTTATCTAATTTTTAAGGAATTCTAGAACTTCTACCTAAGAACCATCTACTCCTAGTGATTGAGTTCCACCCAGGTAATTTTATGATGTGTAATTAAGTGATAGTATGTATAGACCTTCAAAATGTTGAGAAATTCATCCAATCAAACATACATTTGTTAGCACTAGATTATAATCATAGTGCAAGCACATATTCCATGAAATGACAAATTTATCATTAAAATCTTACAGATTTTTTAAATCAACACATGGCATAGTTTGTTACTTCAAACAACCATCTATAAGGATGTATGCAAGCTTCAACTCTTCAAATATTTATATTTTAGAACTTTAGACCAATGCAATAGAAACTCAGGACCTTGCTTAGAGGGCTTATTACTAATCTATATCACATAACAACTACCCTAAGGAAAGAAAATCACATAAAGAAAATAAACAAGAAGAAATTAAAAAAACTAATCTAATCCTACCTAAAACTACACTAAATAAAATTACAATCCTTTAGAGGGGGTGCAAGGGGCATAGAGAAGTAGTGCTTTAACTACTATCCATTCATTGGTAGAGCTAAGTCATTTCTTTGCAAGTCCTTTATTTTAAATGCATTATCACCCAATATCTCTACAATTTGATATGGCTTGATCTTAAGGGGCATGAATTTGTCATGATGGCCTTTTTATCTTGGGATTTATCTCATAGTAAGACCAAGTCTGATATTTGAAAAAAAAAATAGACATTTTGTCAAAGCACCTTTTGACTATGTCCTGATGTTCATTGAAGTTATAAAGGGATTCATCTCTTGCATCTTCCATCTGAATGATATTCAATATTCTTGATTGAACTCTTTCATCATCATCCATATATTCATTTATGAACTCATAATTAGGCAGCTATAATGTAATCAGAAGTATTGGTTGTTGCTCATACACTAGTAAGAATAGAGATTACGTCAACGCTTACTTGTATTTGGTTTGATCTACCTAGAGAGCATATTTTAATAGTGACTGCCACTCCCTTGGTTTCTTATCAACTGAATTCTTTATTTCATTCATCAAGTTTTTATTTTTTGATTTTTCAACACCATTTCCTTATAGATAATTATTTGAGGAAAGCTTGAAAATAATATTATTATCATAGGCCCATTCTATGAATTGTATGGATTGGAAAGCCAAACCATTATCACACACCAAAGACAAAGGAGTCCCAAATTTGGTTGTGATGTGTTCCTCTAAGAATTTGATTACATTAATTTCCTTATAATTATTAATGGCAATTGCTTCAACCCACTTGATGTAATAGTTAGTGGCTGTTAGTACAAACTTATGGCCCATAGAAGAGTTAGGATTGATAACCCCAATGAATTATAATCCCTATTATGCAAATGGCCTAGTTTAAATTATTGGTTGTAAAGACATGGATTCCTTTACTTCTCTGTTATCAAACACCTAACATTGATGACATGTTCAAACATGAGTATGTGCATCTTTTAATATGGTAGGCTAGTAATAGCCTAATTTAAGTATTTTGTGGGTAGTGGTTCTGCTTGAAGGATGTCCACTTCCTAATTTCTCATGGAAATTATTTAGTATGTCTATAGCTTCCTTCCTAGAGATGCATCTCAAATAAATTATCTCATAGTTTTTTTATGTATCACCCCTCTTTTAATCATAAAGTGTAAGATTTTGAGCTTGAGTGATCTTCTTTTCTCCCTTTTTAATTATGTTGGGAAAGTGCCATTAAACAGGTAGTAGATGATGTCTTTGTACCATTCCTCACCTGATACATAATCTAATTCTACCTATAAAACATTAATTTGATGATCAATCTTGGTGATTAACTAAATTAAACCTGAGCCTCGTACCACCTTGGCTGAATTGATCTATGTCATATTATTGGATCTTAGTCATCCATTTTCCTCATCTTTCTCCTAACTCATTCTAGCTAATCATAATATTAATGATAGGGTTAAGTACAATGGCATGAGTTTTATTTAAAAGGATATAATGTCTAAATTTCGTTATGACTTTTACCAAGGCATACACTTGCTTATCCATGAGTGGGCATCTTAATTATGCATCCTTCAAGTTTATACTCATGAAGGTGATTGGATGTTATTTTTTATCTACATTCTATGTTAAGACAATAATAATCATGTGCTTAGAAGCAAAAGAATAAATGTAGAAATCTTTACCAAAATATGGGCTTATCAGCATAGTTGCTTGTACTATAGCTTCTTTGATGTCTTAGAACAATTTCCTAGCCTTGAACATCTAATCAATATTTGCATTTATCAGTTCCCAAACTTGCATTTAATAATTTGTGCCTTTTTTTCAAAATATTAGTGCATGAATATCTAAATGTTTCATCCTATTTACAAGTGTTCACTTGAGTTAAAAAATCCAAATTTTGCCTTGTGAAAACCCTGTATAATCCCAATTCTAGATAATGCTTAACATTTTCATGTTTCAATAAGATTGCAAGGTTTGTGATAAAAATTAAGCAAGGAACATCAAATAATGTTGAGTATGATGTTTTCCATCTTAAAAAAATATTTGAAGCAAAAAAATTTATAATTATAAATGCAAGTCTTCATTATTGAAAATTGCAGTTGGGACGAAAAGGTCCATGAGAATATATATGGCAAAAAAACAAGTTGCAAAAAAATCACAAGTTCAAATTTTCAAATTCTTAAGTTTTTTTGAAAAACTCTTAAGTTTTTAGAAAATTCTTAATTTTGGAATTTTTTTTGGAACTTCTACATCATATTTTGTGGTTGGACATTTTGGTTAGACATATTTTTTTTGAAATTTGTAAGTTTTTTGGAAAATTCTTAAGTTTTGAACTTGTGGTCAGACATTTTATTCAAAACTTGCGGTCAGACATTTTATTCAGAAATTATGGTCAAACATTTTATTTAGAAATTTTACATCAAACATATTATTTGGAAATATTTTTTTAGCTTTTGTGTTCCATTTGATTCAAAGGATTTAGTCATCAGATTTTTTGTTCAAGGTTTATGTTCAGGGTTTATGTTCAAAGCCTTCGATTCGCAATGTCCACCATCCACAAATCAACATGAACTAAAAGAGAAATGGTACAAAAGGAAGAAACAAATTTCAAGGTAAATTAGAGGTCAATGTGTAAAATAAGTAAAGCCATGAAAGCAGTTAAGAGGCCAGGTCATTATTTATTCTCATTCCAAAATGTATGACTTATCCAATTACAAGTTAAAAATTTTCAAAGCATGAAATTTTAAATAGAAGAGAGCCACTCTATTAATATTATCCATGTGGAGGGTAAAATGGTGAAGCCATTATTTTAAAAGGGTAAAATAATACACTTAAACATTATAATCCATGTGGAGGGTCAAATGGTGAAGCCAGGATTTTAAAATGGTAACCCTAAAAGGTCAAAGCCAAAATAGAAATGTGGAAGGCATGAGAAAGTTTAGCATTAAGGAAAAAGGGTAAAACAAAGATAAGTGTTTAAATTTTTAATATTTTTCTTGTGTTAAAGACCTCCTTAGATGAAAAATATCTTTCAGGGTTTATGAGGACAGGGTAGGCCATTTGAAGCATATTTTCCAAATGGCCATGTATCCTTATTTACTTCTATCATAGCTAGAGTATTCTAATGTAATCATCATAAGGAAATGGGCTTTATTTAGCATGAAAAAGAGGAAGGGAAAATATCCAAAAGTTTCTAGTTTTGTGAATGATTAATGGGAGAGCATGGCCAAGTAGTTACATAAGAAGACAAGGAGTTTGTTTTGCTTCCAAAGGAATATTCTACCTCAATCCCAAATGTAGCACATTTATAGCTAAGAGGATCAAGGGTTTGTTTTCAAATATTCATCATGACAAGGATAGGTAGTTACCAAAATGATTTTCTTGAAAATCATGAGATTTTAGGCATGATCAAGGGATTTTTTTAGCTAAATCATATTACTAGAATATTCAGGGTGAAAGAGTTGTATAAAAAAAGGGTTTTTTCTCTTTTTAAATGTTGTTATTGGTTGTTGTTTTTTCTAAGTCTTAGGTCCTTTCAAATTCTAGGATCCTTATTGTGTGTGTCTTGTCTCTTTTACTAAGTTGGTTGTATATGTACAACCATTAGTAAGCTCTGAGAGCATTGTATATGTCTGCCTTATTAAAAGAGCAAACTCACCATGCTTTTCCCCTTGATCACATTCTGAGCAATGATGTATGTAATTTTTTCCAATATAATGTAAAATAGCTATGATTTATATTTTATTTTATTAATGAAATTAAATAGTATATTTTACATGCTTTGTTAATTGGGTATTTAGTTTTTTGCGTATTAATGGTAATTATTTTAGGCAAAGATCTAAGTTGTAAATTCCTTTTTGCATTGTGATTTGGAAATGTGTTTTTGATAACCTCTTAAGGGCACCCTAGGTTTATGTATTTGATAAGAATAAGTATTTGAAATTATACTTGTAGTGTATGTTGTAAAGTTTCAAGAATCATTTTAATATTTACATTGTATTGGCACTAATGGATGCAACTCATTCTTAATAATTTCCATAGCTTGTATTTCAGTCTTTTTCATATTTTCAAATGAATGATAATATGTTTGTTGAAGGAGATATTATTTTTTGAAAAATAGCACAAAATAACCACACCACTTTCTTATAACTACCTAACTCATCCTACCCTATTCTACCTTGAAAATAATACACCCTATTGCATATTTTAAGTGTTATTTGCTTGTAAATGCATCAATATTGCATACTAAAATGTGTCTATGTTTTTTTTTTAAGCTTAGCATTTTAGTATTTCATTTAGCCATGGATTTTTGAAATTTTCTTTATAAATGAATATTACAATCATATTTACATTTATCTTTAGTAGCTTGTGTCTAGCCTAGAGTATTTATTCATTCTATGTGACAACCCTTCCTGGGTGGTGTGTGCAAACTTGGTTACGTCCTTGTCACATTTGTCATTACTTATGTGCCAATATTCCTTATGGAGATTAAATTGTAGTATCCCTCCATATGAGCAAGATACACCTTAGGTCCTCTCACTTAGGTTTAGGTAGAGCTAGAAGTAGCAGGGAGATAACCATACCCTCTGTTGATGTCTTCCAGTCATTGTCTATGTTGAATCCATCTTGATTCTAAACCATTCTCTATAAATAATGACATATTTATGGGTTTTTCATATTTTGTTGTTTTTTCAATGTGTTCAAGGATAAGTACACGAGGTTTACAACAAGAAACCAACACTCAACTAGTGCCATTGTTGGGGAATTAAACATCAAACCTAGTCACTTGTGTTGTTGAGGACTCTTACAAAGGGCTTATATAAGTTCAGGTTTTAAATTTTTCTACCTATTGGAATATTTGATGCATTAATTTTAGATGCATATTTTTAGAAAATGTTTAACCATATTCTCATATGTTTTAAATCTAAAGTTACTTGAGCATGCTTTGCTACTTTGGGTCGTCAAATACACAACATTCTACTGCGGATGTTCCTGGTGACTTAAAAGATTTGGTAAGTTGACATATATTTAATTATTTCAAGGAGATGTAAATTTATTCATGTTTTGAAGGGATTTATCCTCTTTAACATAAATCTATATTTTTAGTATCTTTGCTTTCATATCTTATCACTAATTTTAGCAAAGTATGGTTTTAGTATGTATCACTGCATATTTGTAAAATGTTATATTCTAGAAGTTTACTTCTAGTGGCAAATCCAACATATCATCTAGTTTCAAAGAAACATCAGTACCCATTTTGAATATATTTATTATTTTAGCTTTAAGTGTTCTCTTATTTGTAAAGATGGAAGGACTAAGATCATCCTTAAAAGGTGACTCATCAACTCAGATTATCTCACCCTTAAGTGTTTATCAAAGAATAAGGAGACAAGTGTGGATACCAATTAAAGGATAAATTTTAGTAGCAAAATAGTGTTTAAACTATCAATATTTTAGTACACTTGAACTCTCATTTTTTAAACTTCTTTTTATTGAATATTATCATAGTTATTTTGATCATTCAGAACCTTATATTCTAATTTATTACCCAACACCTTCTCAACTAGCTAAATCTCCTCCTAAATTTGATCCCCCAAGTCCACCTCACTCACCCCCTCATATCCCTTTGTCATTTTATCTTGAACCCACCATTGAACCAATAATGAGGCATACGGATGAAAATGAGAATGAATATCATGCATTCATGATTCCCAGATTTAGACTTATCAATTTTGATGAAATAGAGGGGTACCCTAATGAATTTCCAAATGAAGTAAGGAACCACCTCTGAAGTTTCAAGAGAATAATGTAGTGACTGGTGATCAACATTTGAGATCTTTTCACATTATCATTGAGGATTATGAGGTTTAACATGAGGATGTTTGCATTAATTTGTTTATACACATGTTGGAGGAAGATGCTCATGAGTGGTTCAATTCCATTCCCCATAGATGCATTGATTCATGGGAAGAAATGAAGAATGTTTTCAAAATTTAGTATGGTGATAGGATTGATCCTAGGTTTATTTTGGTTTAATTTGAAAACATCAAAAATAACCCTAATGAGTGTGTGTAATACTTTAACACAAGGTTTAACAAGACCATGATGAGGCTACTTGAGAATATTAGGCCTAGTTATATAACTTGCCTAATTAAATATTGTGATGCCTTTGATAAGAAGGAAATGTACTATTTGAGGGACAAGTCTGCTACAAATCTGAGATTGGCATTCAATATTGCCATCCAAATTGAAAATAACATAAAGGCTATGTGTAAACCTTTGAACAAGTAGACTCATGTGAAATTGGTTAATCCTAAAAAAAATTGGTCCACTAAGAATGCCAACCTTGAGGAAATCATGAAAACTTTGGCCTCCATTGTCAAGGAGATGTATTATAAGATAGTTATGGATAAGAAGTGGATTTGTCGTGGGTATACAATTCAAGAGGGAACTCCAAATTAGAATCAAGAACAAGGGAGACAATTCCACATTAGACATAATGACAAAGGGAAGAGGCATGCCCATGATGATAGAATTGATAGAAATCAGACTAGAGGGGCTAAAAAGAAAGTGTCTGATCCATTGAATGCCAAAGTGAATGTTATAAATTATGATATGGACATTTATTGGTGTGATAAATGTTTCCTTCCCCATCCCCCATGTGATACTACTGAATGGATTGATGAAGATGTGGATGAACCTAAGTTTGCATCTAATGATGATGATATTTTGATGTCAGATTGTCAAGTCTTCTGAATTAAGTTATTAGCCTCCATAGAATTGTTGAATGATACTAATGTTTATCAATTTTGTAGTGCACTCAAAAAGTTATGTGTCTCAACTCTCAAAGTTATTTATGATGTTAACATAACAAAAGCATATGAATTACCCAATCATGATTTTGATTTTTTATGATCCATGATGATTAAGAAATATGATGGGGGAATTCCTTTAGTTGAGGACATGCATTTTCTAATTAATGTAGTAGTTTCCCAAGAGAAAGAGTATAGTATAATAAGTAGGCAATAAGGTGTTGCTTATCAAGATATTATCCCTACAAATCTAAGAAATAGGGATACAAAAAGGAAGTTAATAAAACTATATCAGTCCTTAATTATTCCAAGTTTGTACCTATTTCCCAAGTTGTCAAATAAAGAGGTGCTTCAACCAAGAATAGAGTACCTTTTTTGTATAATATTCCTAAGGGTGTGAGTGATGTTAGAATGAATCTTCCCTTAAAGACTATTGTTAAAAGTTCTAATACATCCCAACCAATTTCCCTTATGAATTTAAATGGTTGTACTCTAGTTAAATATGTTATCACCATTCATCTAAATACTCAACTTCCTCAGTATAGTGTGTGTGCTATGGCTGAGGTTTTGAGTCAATTGAAAATCACTGTGCCACTTATTGAATTATTATGAATACCTGAACATAGAAAGAGGGAATTTGAATATTTGGAAATTGGTGAGAGTACAACTAAAAATGAAATGAATTAAGCCCAAATACTCTAGGAAGATGATGAAGAATTAGATGAGGTTATTGAACCAGTCATGAAATTTTATTTGTGGAATGCATTGGTATAAAGTCAGCCTAATGTGGATCCATTTTACATAACCTTACTAATTATTGGTTTGATTTTTCATAATTACATGTTTGATTTTAGAGCCTCTTATAATGTGATGCCCCTAGGTGTCCTTAATGATCTCAGAGTGAAAATTACATTAGTATTTGGAAAGTTCTATGCCATGGAATCATGATATGTTCCAGTTATTAGACAAGTTAAAGGGTTGGTAGTGTAGTTGGTAGTTCATCTAGGTATAGTCTTAAATATAGATGTGGGAGGCATGGACTACCCACCTAAATGGGGGATGTTGATGTGATGAAAATGGGATAATATCATGGGTGGAAGTGTGAATATGGACTTGTCTAATGCCACCATTCATTTGGAGGGTAAGATGGTCAAACTTCATAAATAGCCAAAGATGATACATGTACTTGAAGATCTAAAAATATCTCTCAATGAGGTGATGTACATGGATGTGGAATTGGGTAGCTTCATTGGGAATGTATCTATTATTAAATAACTAGTTGCTCTTGATGTTGGGTTTGACAACAAAAGTGATATTTGGAAAATTTATTTTGATGGGGTTTATTCCAATCTTAGAAATGAAGCCAGGGTTGTCTTCTTTTCTCCAAATGGGAAATATTTTTAGTTTTCTTTCAAGATATGATTTTAGTGCATGAATAATACTATTGAGTATGAGGCACTCTTTATTGGTTTAAGAATTTCCTGTGAACATGGAATCACAAGCTTGATTGTAAAAGGTGATTTAAAGATAGTGGTTAAATAGGTCAAAAATGCTTATGCCACCAAAAAATAAAATTTTGAAAAAATATAGAATTGATGTATGGGATTTGTTAGAGTTTTTTATGCTTGTAACATTTTATTTCATGATATAAGATTCAATGAAGAAGATGACAAACTTTTAGGGTTAGCTGCTCAATTTGAAATTAAAAATGTGAACCCTCATTGTCAGTATTAGGTGGAGATTCTTATTAGGCCTTCAATCCTAGACAATGCCCATCATTATCAAGTGTTTGATGATAATGAATAGATTAAGAGGTTTCTAAATTATGAATACAAGTTTCAAGATCAGTTTATAGACTTGGAATCCATGGTTCAGACTTGTGATGGAAAATAAACCTTGTTTTGGAAGGATATAATTAAGTTGAAGACAAACACTCTCCCTATAGGATTGGTGAGTTTAGAAGCATATTTTAATGGAGCAAACAAAATTAAAACTAGAGTCTCATTTATCTCAAAATATTTAATTGAGTGTAATTTGGTTTCTCATGAGAATCTAAGCTATGCTTGGTTGGGTACTCACCTAAGTGTAGCAAAAAATAAAACTTACATGAAGCTACTAAAAAAGTACTATGATTACTTGGCTTGGTATTATTATAAATTGAAATCATATAGGGAAGATTTGTTTCAACATGTCATCCCATTTTAGCCTAATAGTAAACCTTTCAAGTAGAAGCAAAGACTTATTAACCCCATCTTGTCCACCAAGATGTGGGAGGAGTCAAAAAAATTGAGGGAAAGTGGAATTATTCATCCCATCAGATATTTGTCATGTGTGGTGAACTTAGTCCTTGTGAAAAATAAAAATGGTGACATTTTTTAGTATGTGGATTTTTTAAATTTGAACAAAGATTATTTAAAGAATAATTACCCCTACCTAATATGGATAACCTATTTCAAAGTGTGACATGATTAGAAATATTATCCACTTTGGATGGTTTCTTAGGTTATAACTAGGTTGTGGTGAAGTAATTGAAGAGACCTAATACTGCATTCACAATGCCTTTGGGCACTTATTTTTATATGAGGATTCTTTTTGGGTTAATAAATAATGGTGAAACTTTTTATTGAGATATGGATGTTGCATTTGTAGGGGTAATTAACAAGTTTATAGTTGTGTATCAGGATGACATTACCATGTACTCTAAGAATAGAAAGGAATATTTAGAGCATCTAGAAACAGTGTTCATTAGATGCAAGGAGTTTAAAATTTCACTTAATCTTAAGAAGTGTCACTTTGGAGTATAAAAGGATAATTTTCTAGGACATATAGTGTCTAAGGATGGTGTCATGATTGATCTTTAGTACGTATAAGCCATTGATAAAATGCCTATTCTACAGTCTAAGAAGGAAATTCAGTCCTTCTTTGGACAAATTAACTTCATCAGAAGGTTTGTGTCTAATTTTTTATAGATTACTTTGCCTATTACATCCATGTTGAATAAATACCAAACCATTAAGCGAGAGGAAAAGTTTGTGCAAGCATTCAATGACATCAAAGGATCCTTGAAGTTTGACCCTATCTTCACCAGCCCTGATACACTAAAGCATTTTAGATATTCTCTTTTACATCTCATAATACCATAGATGTTGTTTTATTGTAAAAGAATGAATATGATCACAAGTAGCCCATATCTTTATTTAGTAAATCCATGAAAGGTTCTAAACTAAATTATACTATTATGGAAAAATAATCCTTCACTCTCATAAAGGATGTTAAAATGTTTAGACTTTATATTCTAAGTTCAAATATTGTTGCTTATGTTCCACATACAATGGTAAAATACATCTTGACTCTTATTGAAGCATTGAGCAAGAGATACAGGTGGGTTAAAAAGTTGTAAGAGTATGACATGGATATTCAAACCACCAAGTTAATGAGAGGGATGGGTCTATCCAAGTTCATAGTTAAGATATATTTGCAAGCTATTGAGGTCAATAGTATTATTTTTAATGTTGTTGATCCCTTGAGTCTAATTAACATCTGTCCATGATATAAAGACATTGTTTACTACTTGAAAAATATAAATTATCCTCTTGACATGAATAAAAATCAAAGGATAAATCTTAAGCTTGTATCCCAAAAATATCTCTTGACTAAAAATGGATTGGCATGGAAGAATCTGAATGGGGTTCTCCTAAGATTCCTGTTAGAAGAACAAACTCTAGATTTGATTGAAGACTTCCATAGTGGACTATGTGGTGATCACTTTTTAACTAAATTCACAACTCATAAAATTCTAAGATCTAGTTATTAGTGACTATCATTATTCAATGATGTTGCATAAAATTTAGAAAGTTTGAGAAATGTCAATGCTTTGCTAGAAGGTTAAAATCTTCTGCTTCTCTTCCCTTTCAACCTATGATGATTGAAGGTTCATTCAAATAATAGAGAATTGATTTCATTAGGGAAATCACTAATTCATCAAGTAATGGACATAGATGGATATTAGTTATAACTGAATACTTCATGAATTGGGTTGAGGTGGTCTCTACAAAGAAGTCTGCACACCAGGTGATTATGGACTTTCTATTAAATAAGATTATTTGTAGATTTGGTGTGCCTATTAAGGTAATTATTGATAATTCCATAGTTTTAGATCTAAACCTTTATTGGAATTATGCAAAGAGTATGGGATAAAATTATCTTATGCTTCCAATTTCAACCCTCAAGAGAATGGGCAAGTAGAATGGAGTAACAAGAACTTGCTCAAAATCATTAGAAAAACTCTGGAAGCAAACAATAAGTGGGGTGAGTAGTTGAATTTTGCTTTGTGGGCTGATAGGATTATGCTTAAGAGAGCTACAGGTAAAAGCCCTTTTGAGCTTGTTTATAGATCTCAATATATATTAATCATGAATATTAAGTTGCCAACCTATTATTTCATGCAATATCTAGAAGAAGATGATTAAATCAACCACTATGAAAGTAGATTGAACTAGATTATTGAGCTTGATGAAACTATAAGACAAGCTCATGAGAGACACCTCAAGTTCAAGGAACAACTCAAGAGAATATTTGATATAAAGGTTGCTCTAAGAAATTTTCAAGTAGGTGATTTGGTTTTACTTTAGGACAATAATCATGAGGAGAAAGGCAAGCATGGAAAGTTTGATTTTTTGTGGATGGCCCCTATTCCATTGATTATAGGATTAGGTAACATACTTTCTTCTTAAGAGACCTAGATGGTGAAATATTAGAGCATTTAGTTAATGGTAGAAATTTGAAACACTTATTTGATTGAGTTTATAACCATGTAAAGTATTGTACAGTATATAGTCTTTTTATTTTGTTAGCCCTCTTTATTGGGCCTTATTTGTATAGTTTCTTTTGGTGATTTTGTGTCATGCTTTTATTCTTAGATCCTCCTAATCTTATTTTATTGGTCTGACTTTGTCCAATTGAGTTTCCATGGGTGTTTTCTAAGAATTGTCAAGTTTTGACTCCATGGCCCAATGGATTGACACATGGTCTTGTTTTTTGGGGTTCTTTGCATACTCATAGGGGGTGTACATCCTCAAATGAGAACTAGTGTTAGTGACCAAATTTGCACTTAACAATTTGTGTCTTTTTTTAAATATTAGTGCATTAATATCTAATTATTGCCTCCTATTTACAAGTGTTCACTTGAGTTAAATAATTGATGTTTTGCCTTATGAAAACTCTATATAATCCCGATTCTAGCTAATTCTTAATGTTTTCATGTTTTAATAATATTTTAGGGTGTATGATAAAAATCAAAGTCGGAAGATCAAATAATGTTGAGTATGATGTTTTTAGTCTTTAAAAACTCTTTGAAGCAGTGGAATTTTTAAGGTTAAATTCAATTCTACATTATTTCAAATTATAGTTGGGATGAAAAGGTTCGTAGGAATCTATGGTAGAAAAACAAGATGCAAAAAAATTACAAGTTCAAATTTTTTAATTTTTAAGTTTTTAGAAAAATTTAAGTTCAGACTTTTTATTCAAAACTTCTACATTGGATTTTATGGTTAGACGTTTTGGTTGAACACTTTGTTTGAAATTTTCAAGGTTTTTGAAAAATTCTTAAGTTTAGAACTTATGGTAGGATATTTTAATCAGAACTTATGGCCAGACATTTTTTTCAAAACTTGTGGTTAGACATTTTATTTGGAACTTTTATGCTAGACACTTTTTAGAAATTTTGCATCAGACATTTAATTCATAAATCCTTTGATGTATTTTGGGTTCCCCTTGATTCAAAAGAGTTGGTTGTCATAATTTTCATTCAGGGTTTGTGTTTAGAGCCTTCAATTTACAATTTTTTCCATCCTCCAATCAACATGTAGTTAAAAGAGAAATGGTTTAAAAGGAACTAGTGAAGTTTCAAGAGAAATTAGAGGTAAACATGGAAAAAAAGTAAGGCCACAAAAGCATTCAGGAGGCCACGTCAATATTTATACTCATTCCAAAATGTGTGACCTATCCAAGTGGAAGTTAAATTTTTTAAAAGCATGAGATTTTAAATATAAAAGAGCCATGCTATTAATATAATCCACATGGAGGGTCAAACGGTGAATCCAAGCTTTTAAAAGGGTAAAAAAATGCACTTAAGCATTATAAAGTTTGGTGGTAACCCTAAAAGGTCAAAGCCAAAATAGAAAAGTGGAAGGCATAGAAAAGTTTGACATTACAACAAAAAGGTAAAACAAAGCTAAATCTTGCCTTTTTTTAATAGTTTACTTATGTCAAAGACTTACTTAGAGGAAAAATATCTTGTAGAGTTTATGAGGCCAAGGTAGGTCATTTCAAGCATATTTCCTTAATGTCCATGGATCCTTCTTTTCTTTTATCACAATTAGAGTATTCCAATTTAATCATCACAAGGTAATGGTATTTATTTGGTATACAAGAGGAAGGGTAGCTATCCAAAATTTTCTAGTTTTTCAAATGATTAATAAGAGAGCATGGCCAAGTAGTTACACATGAAGACAAGGAGTTTTTTTGTTTCTAAGGGAATATTTTCCCTCAAGCCCAAGTGTAGCTCATTTATAGTGAAGAGGATCAAGGGTTTGCTTTCAAATATTCAACATGGCAAGGATAAGAAGTTATTAAAATGGTCTTATTAAAAGGCATGAGATTTCAGGTATGATCAAGGGCATATTTCAGTTAAAGCATATTCCTAGATTATTTTGGGTGAAAGAGCTATATAAGAAGAGGGCTTGTCCTCTTTTTAAAGGTTTTTATTGGTTGTTGTTCTTTCTAGGTCTTAGGCCCTTTCAAATTTTTAGATCTTTTTTGTGTGTGTCTTGTCTCTCTTTCTAAGGTGGTTGCAACTATAAAACCATTAACAAGCTCTGAGAGCATTATATATGTCTCCCTTGTTAAAAGAGAAAACTCACCATACCTTTTCCCTTGACATTCTAAGAAATGATGTATGTAAGATTTGTTTTCAAGATAATGGAAAATAGTTGTGATTTATGTTGTATTTTTCCAATGAAATATAATAGTACATTTTACATTCTTTGTTGATTGGGTATTTAGTTTTGTGTTTATCAATGGAAGTTGTTTTACGCATAGATCTAAGTTGTAAATTCCTTTCTGCATTGTTATTTTAAAATGTTTTGTTGATAACCTTTTAAGGGCACCTTGGGTTTATGGATTTGATAGGAAAAAGTATTTGAAATTATACTTATTGTGTATGTTGTAGGGTTTCAAGAATCATTTGAATATTTACATTGTATTAGTACCAATAGATGAAACTCATTCTTGATAGTTTCCATAGATTATATTTCAATCTTTTTCATCTTTGAAAATGAATGATAATATGCTTGTTGAAGGAGATCATACTATTTTAAAACTAGAAAACAACTAGCACACCACTTTCTTATAACTACCTAACTCATCCTACCCTATTCTATCCTAAAAATAATAAACCCTATTGCATATTTTAAGTTTTATTTTCCTATAGATGCATCAATATTGCATATCTAAAATGTGTCTATGTTTTTTATTTGAAGCTTAGTATTTTAGTCTTCCCATTAGCCTTGGTTTGTTTAAAATTTATGTATATATGAAGTTTATAATCATATTTACATATATCTTCAGTAGTTTGTGTCTATCCTAGAGCATTTGTTCATTCCATGTGACAACCCTTCCCAGGTGGTGTGTGAAAACTTGGTTATGTCTTGGTCATATTTGTGTTTGGTTGTTTGCCAATAATCCTTATGGAGATTGAATTTTAGTATCCCTCCATGTGAGCAAGTTACCCCTTAGTTCCTCTCACCTTGGTTTAGGTAGAGCCAAAAGTAGTAGGGAGATAACCATACCCTCTATCAGTGTCTTCTAGTCATTGTCTATGTTTAGTCCATCCTGATGCTAAACCCTTCCCTAACTATAATGACATATTTGTAGGTTTTTCATATTTATTTGCCATTTTCTCAAATTGTACAAGGATGAGTGTAAGAGGTGTATAACTGGGAACCAACAATGTCCTTTTTCAACATGGCATTTAGAGGTCTGACAATTTTAGTGAATCCTAAAATGAATTTATGCACAAATTTATTTTTTTCCAAAAAATGATTTTAATTGCTTTTTATTATTATGGAAATCAACATTATAAATAGTTTTAATCTTGTTAGGGTTAATAGACATACCATCCTTCATGATTATATGTCCCAAGATTTTAACTTTAGTTATGCAAAATATACTCTTTTTAGGGTTCAGAGATATACCAAAGGTTATGTATTTCTCCATAACTTGATAAAGATGTATCATGTGCTCTTTCCTATTTTTAGAGAAAATGGTTAATTCATCCATGTAAATAATTATGCACTTACCAATCAATACTTAGAATGTATGTTCCATGGAATGCTAAAAGGTAGCCCCAATGTTGATGATCCCAAAAGGCATCCTTTTGTATGTGAACATTCCCCACTTGGTTGTGAAGGTAGTCCTTATTTTGTCTTCTTTATTCACTAGATCTTGGTTGTAACTAGAGAATCCATCTAATAAAGACACCATCTGAGAGCCTCTAACCATTTAAATTACTTCATCTAAAGAGGGAAATGGGTAATAATCCTTTTTTTTAGGATCAGTTGAGATTTTGAAATACTATGTAGTCTAATTTCACCATTTTTCTTTATGATTGGGACTAAGTTATCCACCCATGTGGAGTGTCTGATTAGGAAGACTATCTTGGCATCTAGTAACTTCTTTACTTCCTTATATATGAGAATATCTAACACTAGGTGGATGGATCTTTGCCTTTACTAGAAGGGTTTAAATGATTCATTTAAAAGGATCGTATGAGTGATGACCCAAGTATTGAAGAATTTGAGATCTTTATAAGACCATGCAAGAACATCCTTAAATATGGATAATATCTTAGTAGCTTTGACCACTTATTCATGGGTGTAAACAAGCTTGATATTGACATTCTGAGGATTACTTAATGAACCTAAATTAATTTTCTTGTAATCTTTTCCCTTTACTTTGGGTACTTTGGCATTACTTATTGGCTTATCTTGATCAAATATCCTCTAGAGAGAATATGCCTTTAGGAATTATATTCTTATTCAGTTGGATTATGCTATCATCACTATATTTGACCTATTCTATGGAATCTTCATCTTGCTCATCAATTATATGTGACTCAAAGGCTCCAAAATTAGTCATGAATTTGATGATTTGCTTATCATCATCAAACACCTAGAATTGATTGATTTATTTAGTATAAAATGGAAGATACCATCTCAACTTTAAACCTTTGTAGTTTGAGGGCCTCAAGTGGGATTAGATTCACTACTATCAAGGCCATCACATTAATGAGTTGATTCTTATCTTTAGGTATATAGGCAATGTTAAATTCTTTAAATATTTCAATTAAATCATGTGCTCTAAATTTATATTTATTTAGATAAGAAAGCTTGCATTGGTATAGAATACGTGCCTATTTGATGACTAGTTTCAAATCACCACGTACTAATAATTTATTTACCTTATGTTTGATGGTGAATTGAAGTTCTAGGATCAGCGCCTCATATTCTTCAAGATTATTAGTGCATGGAAATCGAAGTCTATGAGATGCTAAGTATTGCTTACCAACTATATTTTTTTAGCATGATACCCACCCATGAACCTTACTTGGCTCTCACTCTATCGATTTACATCATCCAAAATATTTCATCCTTAGTTAGGTTACTTTCACTTAAACTGGTAGTATCAAGAGTGTATGTACTAAAATTAATATATTGTAGGTTTGTCTTTTTTCTTGGCATTATACTCCATGATCATGAACTTCATCCTCATATCTCACTTGATTCAGATATGATTAGGCACACCTCTCCAAGGTAACCACATATGTGAGTAGTCTATGAACATATATCCATTCAAGGATTTTATCTAGTCTTTGTTTAATAACATCCCATATTATTTTGAGATTTCTACAACTTGAATGTAAATGAACTATTGAATCTAGGGTTCATGAACTAGTTGCATATGGATGTTCAATAGTTTTCCTACCAACTTAACCTTTTAATTGTATAACTAGACAAAAATTCTATCAGAATTGATTGGATTAAGTCCCAAATTTTCATAAATACCTACAACCAATATGTTAGTAGACACTCTAGAATTAAGTAAAAATTTATGCACATTCTTCCCAAAGATTCAAATAGTTAATAAAAATTTAGGAACCTTATATTTACTTTTATACATTACCACATTCAAATTCACATATTTGGATTTACCTTTATCTGATTTATAAGTTAATGATTTAAGTAGAGATCATGTAGCTCAGTGATTTCATCAAGCTCATGCAAACTAATGTTAGCTTTGATTTTATTCATATCTTTCATAATGTTGTATCCACATTTGGGTATAGTTTTAGCCAATTTTAAAGTAGGTTGAGTATCCTTTCCCTTTGAAGGAGGAAGATCATTATTGGTTCTATATTTTGGGGGAGTGTTTACTTTGTTAAATGGTGTGGAAGTTATTCTACGTTCCTTTTAGACTCTATTTCTCAAAGCATAATTGATTTTTTGGTATTATTTGATAGCATACATCTCATCCATGTTACTCTCAGACTTATTTTCCTCTTGGTCAAGAAAAT
This sequence comes from Torreya grandis, assembly GCA_037957365.1. Classification (NCBI taxonomy): domain Eukaryota; kingdom Viridiplantae; phylum Streptophyta; class Pinopsida; order Cupressales; family Taxaceae; genus Torreya; species Torreya grandis. Next base: position 589,219 of record JARHVA010002979.1, read on the forward strand.
CATAAGTTTTGACCACGAGGGCCATTTCAGTGGATTTGGACCCACTATCAAGTGCTCTTGTATTTCCCATATTACTATTTTTATCTTAATTATTCAGGATAATGTCATAACTTTTGATATCTCCCTAGAACATCTCAAAAGCATTGAAAAATTCTATTGAGTCTAATTCTCTATTTTTAGCCATGTTATGGACCCTACACCAATTAAGCAAGGATAATTTGTAGATATTTATGTTAGGCATCTTATTATTTGGGGGTAATTATTGTTGTTATTATTATTATACCTATTGAAAGGTCTACTATACTTTTCAAACATGTAACTTCTATTAGAACCTTCACCCATATTTCTCATTTGCCTTTAGAAATCTAAAAAAACACTCCCTAGTTTTTGAAACATCCTTTGAATTTTTTCCAAGTATCCCTTTGAGTAGTTAGGTTTAGTATTCTAAACTAGGTTTTCAAAAATACTTTGGGTGTTAGAGTTTTTAATAGGGACCAGAGCTTGTTATTGTTTTGGAGATGAGCCCCAACATTAGACTAGTTTAAGAATCCTAATTGTTGTCTAGGAGATGCATGGTTAAATGATAACTGATTGAGGCCATGTATCTAATTTAATGTAGGCATATTCTAGTTTGTATTTAGGACTAAATTTAGAGTAGGTAAATCTAGGTTAATGTTTGGGATAGCAAAGGTACAGTGCCCCCATATGAACAATTAAGTAGTAATGTGTATGGCCTCAACATATGCATGTGGTAGAATATTGATGTTTATGACCCTATGCAATAAGACAATATAAATGGGATCTAAGGAATTTTTATATATTTATAGCACTAGGTTGTACGCAGGATGGTAGGGATATGTGGGGAGGCTATACATATTTTTAAATTTAGCATTAAAAGCTCTTATGGGCTTGTTCAAGTCTCACTTTAGGATGGTAAATTATTCTAGGATTAATGACCCTTCCAAATTATGTGATGAAGGTGTCATTGAACTGGTTCCATATTATGATGGAATCCTCTAGTAAATTGAGGAACTAGTCATAGGTTACTTCCTTAAAGGTGAATGGGAAGAGTCTGCAAGCTACATCTTCATTTATGATATTTAGAATCCTAAGGGATACCTTGAAGGACTTAATATACTCTTTGGTAGTTATATCCCTAGATGGATTTAAGAGAGGGAGGTTTTTTTTAGGGTTCCTAGGCAAATCATGCATAGGGCCAATCACATTTATGGAAGATCCTCCTAACCATGCCATGACTAGTCAGATGTAAAATAGAGGATGCATATGTTAGATTAATGGAAAGGTGGGGTGGTATTTATATCTCCTACATATTCCTTCATCATCTCTATCCTTATGATGGGTCTCTAAAGATCTAAGGGGAATCCTAGTCTTAGAGTGAGATCTAGTCCAGATCCTAGCAACTCTAGGGTGCTAAGCAAAGATCTATGTTAGAAGCTCATAATACTACAAAAGTTCATCAAATATTGCAAAAGAAGGAAAGGATCAGAAAAATTATCCTAAACAAACCCTAAAAAAAAGGATCATAATCAAGTAAAGTGATCTTATTTCACTTTTGCTAACCTAGATATTTTGAAGCTTTAAAGCCTGCACAAACTTTGTTAGAAACTTGGTTTATCCTAAAAAGATAAATGTTAGACAAGATATTTTAGTGTATTAATCTTATAAAAATGTCTCAAATAATATCTTGATGTTACTTTAATATTTTCTATGTATACCTCTAAAGCCTTGGCCTAATGATCTTTCAAAAAATAATCAGCTTAGACCCTAACCTTTAAACTTATTTGTAATAGACCAAAATTTCTTGGTTCAAATCATGTTGAAATTTGAAAATATGGACTAAATAGATAGTGATCCATTCAAATAACTCAATTACATGCTAATATTTAACATCCTTAGATGAAATTTAAACAGATCAGAGGGGTAGTGCTATAATATCTTCAGACTTGAGTCAAGATTTAAAGGATCTCTTAAAATAAACACTTTTCATAATGATCTTTCAGAGGTTGTAGAGAAATTACAAAAAATGAGAAGAAAACATAGTCTTTATCCTAATATTTGGGTATTTAGAGAGATTACACTATATTTCAAATGAAACACACTAAAAATTCTACTCAAAACAAACAAAGTCCCTCCTTCTATCACCAACTTTCTTCCCCTATTGATGTATATTTGTGTCAAGGATATACTCTGAACAAAAGAATAATATTTCTCATATTATAGTATAGGTCCTAGAAAATCTTAGGGCTTAACTCAAATTTTCTAAATAAATCATGTGGTTACCACCTTTGGTATATAATTAGACCCTACTATAAGGATAACAAGAACTTAGTAGTGACACAATCTACCTGAATTTCTTTGTGTTGTTATGATGTGAGAAATTTGCTTTGTATTTTGCCAATATAAGCCCAAAATTTAAATAGATAAATGGATATTCACAGTAGGCATTAACCTAAAGTTATTCATCTTTAAAAGTTAAAAATGTGAATTAGGGTAGAGTAGAAAAGGAATTTTTATTTGTAACTACAAAAACTAACATATATCCTTTAGTTTATTCTGACAATAGTGAAAAATAAACTAGAATCTATGAGATCCTAATGATAGACTCATAATATAATAAGTGCAGTGAGGATTATAGGGTAAATATTATGCATATATCTAAATAGTATTCCTTACAAAGATTACCTACGAAATTTTCTTTAAACACATTCACTAGCAAAATATAATGAAAACATAACATACATAATAGACTTTATAAGATAGCTAAAAAACACAAACTAAAAAGATACATTTAAAACACTTTTACCAATTTTAACCATTTAAGAAAAGAAATCACATCCTATTAGCAAAGATTTGATTAATGAGAACATATGAGAATAATGAAATAGTAGTCAAATTGCAATAATTATTCTTTCTATCTACATTAATTTTTACAAAATTCTATTTTGAAGTACAATAAAGGGGGAAAACCACTATATATAGGCCATTAAATGCCTCAAATGGTTACAAAAGAACTAGATATACAACACCTTTTAATAGATAATGCCCCTAATATCCTAAAACTATTGAATATTCCCTATTCAAATAGGGGAATATTTTATAATGCAATTTGAAGGGACTTAGAACATGATTCTTTTCCAAAGAAAGCCCAATAGATGGCTATCTTGTTCTTGAAGAGTTAGGCTGAGATCCTACTAGTGTAGTTAATGATTAAGCTCCTATTGTAGAAGAATATGGATATGAATACATAGAATTTGAATAAGGATTGTTAATGCTTCTTGAGGAAGAATATATCCCCATAGGGGCTTAAGAGTCATAGGCTCTTGTGATATTAGTTTGTGGCCTCTTAGTTGCTTGCTTTTCAGCTTCTATTTTCCATTTCCATACTTCAGAGCATCTCTTATAGTCATTTTCAATCAATTTTAGATTGATGATAGGCTCCTTTAATAGTTTTACTATAAGCCTTACCATTGTATCATGTTTGCTCATTAGAGGTCCTACAACTTCATTAATTGATACAACCTTCTCTATCCTCTGATTGGTAGAGGCTACCAAATCTACCTTCTCCTACCCAAAATTTATTCCTCTAACCATGGCCTACTTTTAGAAGTTTATAATGAAGTTATGTGGTTGGGCCTTAAAGGCATGATTGCTAATAATGGATCCATACTTGTTGGCAAAGTGCATAATCTATGTATTTTTCAGCAAACTAATGACTCTATCACCCTATTTGATAAGAGACTAGCTCAGGGATCTCATTTCATCAGTCCACTAATTTAATGCTTTCCTTATTCCAATTAAATAAGATTGAGAAATGCTCAAGTCCTCTAAGGGGATCAAATTTAAGTCCTCAAACTTATTCTTCTTGATCAACTTCACCAGTTTAATTATCTTACTATCATATGCCCTATATGCATCTTCAGACTTGAGGATCCTATTATATATTTCATCTCCCTTTACCTTGTATTAGGCCAAGGTGTTAAACATGTCAAACATTTATCTCACATCCCATTCTACCTTTGTTATGGTATGCTCTGGTAATGTGGTTTTGTGTTTCTACTCTAGGTCAACTAATTTCTACTATACTCTTTTTACTAATTTAGTAGCCACATCCATAGTTACTAAAATAGCTAAAAAGGGGTCCTTTTCATACTATTTTTGTTGGCCTGGTCTAGCTCTCTTCCTCTTAGTCAGTTTGAATAGAGTCTCTTCTAACTCATACATAATTTTTTAGTCTAGATGGGTGACCTTCCTCTTGGTTACCCTCTTCACTTCCCCAAATTTCTTATCAAATTTGAGTGTGTCCTAGGGAGGATCCATTATGACCAAATTTGGATTATCCATTGTAGCCAATTACATCTATTTAATCCATGATTTTTTTGAAGAACCATTTGAGTGTTGTGATGTTGGAGGAATGGCTAAGCCAATGTCAACCCTTAGAAAGTAGATGTGTTGGAGGTAATGATGGATGTGACCAATAAAAATTTAGAGTTGGGGGATGAGGTGGGTGAGTCACTCTTGAATATGAATAAGAACTAGTGCTAGTTGAAGAAGTAGTTGTGAATAGGAGGACTTGGGGGATGACAAAAGTAAGCCTCTTCTTAGGTAGTTGTGGACTAGGTCTAGGCATATGCCTAAGCATAACTGGAGGTAAATTGGTGATTACAAATACCTTAGAGGTGGAGGATATGACAAAAGGTTTTATAGAGGGCAATGGCATGATTATAGGCCTAATTATAGGTTTGGTGAAAGGCCTGTAGGGTGAGAGGTTGACATGGTATAGAGTTAGGGGCTCACCAAATTGTTTAGGGGTTATTTATAAATAAAAGGAGGTAAAAAACATACTCTTAACCTATAATACTTATTCCTTCTCTAGCAAGAGGGAGGGGAGGCAAACCTGATCCTAAAATTACTGGTGTTGGAGTGGAAGTAATTGTTTCCTACACTAAATGTGTTGCTTATATTTAGGTATCACTTTGCATTGGGTATGGGCTTCTAGATGGGGATCCTGAGGTAGAATCCTACTCAAATTATTTTCTTACACCAGCTCCTCCCTTTTCCAAAGTGGGAGACAATGCCTGAAGTATTCTCTAACTAATTTGTGAGTCAGTCAGCCTTTCCTCCTTAGCACTAGCAGTATGGACTAGAGATGTTAATGATCCTACTTGATTATTATGGTGTTAAAAAACTTAGAAAATACCTACATCATCCAGCCTCCCTTTCACCTATGGAATGTTAGCATCCTTCAATCTTTACTTAATCTCAATTTCATTAGTTGTATTGATGTAGAATTGGTTGTCATCTTTACAGTCATGATGGTATGTAATGCTCAGTTCTGCCCTATGCTTGACATAGTGGTTGAAAGTTATATGTGTAGGGTTCCATTATTTATTTGTGTCCTTATCCAAACTAAAAATGGACATTTTTTTGGCCACAACCATAACTAAGTTCTAGTTTTCAACATTAAATTAGATAATGTTGGTTAATTGAGGATGGACTGATCTTTTTTTCTTATTTTTACACAATCAATCTACCCCTGTGAGAAGCTAAAAGGAAATTTCTTACTTTTATATCATTATGGTAAGCAACCTAAAAGGGGCTATCCTAATTCCTACCACCCTTATTACTATGTAGTTAGGATAATACTAGTAGGTTTCCAGTGTGCTGAGTGTTGCCCTAATTTATTTATATAGCATGATGTAGTCATATAGAATGCAAAATTTGGTAACTTGAGTGTGGATAATGATACCCTATCCATGGGTCCATCTTTCATGCTCTCATGACCCTCATAGGCATGTTTTCACTAATTCCCAATCATCCATTGTCTCTTAGACTAAACCCTTATAGACCCATATTTCTCTTTCCATGACAAATCCATCCCCCTAAGTCTCCTATCCTTAAGACAACAATGCCTAAACTTAGACTAAATCACTAAAACTCAAGGTGTCCTATTTCTAACGCTATTGTCTAAGTATATTTTGTATCTTAATGGTCATTTTTTTTTAATCCTTATCCTAATTCATGTTAACCTAATGCAAATTCATTTAACACATGATTATTAAATCCTATATAAAAGGACATTCAAAGTCTATTTATAAGGGTTGGCACTCATTTACAAGAGAAAATCGAGAATACAAGCAATACTAATCAAGCACCTTTCCCTATTCTCTACATATAGTCATCCAATAACATTACAAGCTTATTCAACCTTTATACTAGTCCCTAGTCATTCCAAGCACACCTAGTTTCACATTTAACTGCATTTTCATCACACTATTACACCAAGCACTTCAATGGGAGAACTATATATAGATTTATCCCTTCTTAGAGTATTGGTATGTAGGTAACGTGCCCACACATAGGGTGTGAAGTGCACTTAGCGTATTCTTTACACACTAACCCCTTTTTCCTATTTTTCAAAATTCTATTTAATTACATAGAAGATATAAGCACATGAAAAATAATATCTATAGAGATTTTTATTTATAGTGAGGATATAAAAATTAGTATAAAGGCCCACATAGATGTTGTAAACAAAACCCAAAAAAATTAGATATATGTGAGTAGTTTAGACAATAATGATAAGACAAAGACTATAGCACTAGATAGTAGGGTGTCCTATTTTTGGTAGTCCTATCAAATCAAGAAATGAAATATATATTTCTATTTTCGATAGTCTCCCAAGCCTACATATAGATTTCTAGACCCTATCTTAGTTAGAACAACACAAAATTTGATAAGTTTGATTCTCTCTCTCAATACTATTTTTTTAAAAGCCCTAACTAAAATAAAATTTCACAAATCAGTAGCCTAATTATAGTATATTATTTATTGAATTTATCTACTTATACCCATTTATTATTTATGAATTAAAAATCTAATTTCCCAAAAAAAATCATTTGGTGAACCTAACTTCAAATTTTGCATAAAAATCCTAGGGTAAATTCCTAGCTGATTTTTCACATTAATTTCTAAAAATTTTCTTGAATATTAAAATCAAAAATTTCTCTCAAATTTTTTAAAAAAATAGTAAACTTTAAAATAAATTTATTTCAAACCCTAGTTTCATCAACTAGCTCCCAGTAATTTTCCAATCATTTTTTGAATTTTTAGTTGCATATTAAAATCAGAAAAGCACTTCAAATTTCAAAAATTCATAGTAATTTTTAAAAATTTATTTTTCTCAAAACTCTAGTTGTATTTACTAGGTCCCATTAAATCAAAAACTTTCCCATAAATTTATAAATTTTATCTTTCATACTTAGCTCAGAAATTCAATTTCAATTTCAAAAATTCATATAATTTTACAAAAATATTTTTGAAAAATCCCTAGTTGCATATACTATCACCCATTTTGCTTCTTGAGGTATCACCTTACATCCATACTCAAATTGAAAAAATTTTGCTCATTTATTTACAAAATTTTCTTACATTTCTTATAAATTATAAGAAAACCATAATGTGCCCTATCATGTACATGAATGATGAAGTCTATCATATGTTAGTACAAAGTTTCATTCTTTGCATTTTATGATTATTTTTCATTATATGGGATGATATTAACCAATTTATTCTTAAACATGTTAATATATCTCTTGCATCACCTCCATTGGAGCCCCTACCCCATACCAAATCATGTTGCATGGTTCATTTCACTCTTCCATAGGACACCACCTATCACCAGAGATCCCAGTTGACACATTTTGTCCCTCGACCTCCTTGACCCATCAATTATCTTCACTCTCATCCTGCAACTACTACTACTCCTATATGGATAATAGATAATGTAGTTATATCTATTACTCGATGTACCACTATGCCTCCTCTACCTCCCTAGGAGCCCCATCACCCTGCTATTCCTACCTATCCCAAGCCCAACCCTCCCACATAGGAAGATTTATACAAGACATATGACATTGTTGATCAATTGACAAACACTTAAAATAATATTTCCATGTTAGAACTACTTCAAAAATATAATATTTTCAAGGACATTGTATATCAGGTACTCACTCAGAATTCTATGCCTGTTGATTTAGAACCTTCTTATTTTGAATCAATGGTCAACACTTTAAAAACTATAGAATATGTAATTTATTTTGATAGTGAGGACATGACTTATCAGATAATTATTGATCAAAATTTTCCACTATTCATACAAGTTCAAGTCAAAAACAACACAGTCAAAGAGTTCCTTTTGATAGTGGTTCCAGATTGAATATATGTAATATCACATTCTTACAGGCCATGGGTGTAGATTTGGCATCCATGAAAAAATCACATAAGAACATTCAAGGATTTAATGATATACCTTGACAGACATTGGGAACTATTGATTTAGATATCATGGTGGGACCAAAAACCATCTCTACATAATTCCAAGTCATGCCAAGTCCTCTACACTATAATATTTTACTCAAATGACCCTAGATACATACTATGGGGGTCATTCCTTCTACTCTCCATCGATGTATTAAATTTCTCCATGAGGGATATCTATACACATGTCCATCAGACAACTAGCCATTCAAATAGTGTCAAACTATAGAGTCATCTTCAATTATTTTGTTAGATGGGGCACCATATCTCATAGTATAACCACCACCTCATAGCATTTCTCTTGATCAGATACATACATATGAGGTTGGAGAGACTAACATTTCTCACACTCCACTTACAGTCACACCTTCAACTCTAGATATTTTTCTAGTCATTATATCTTTCTCTATCTTAGCTACTCTTTTAGTCATAATTCTAACACATGTTACACATTCACCATCACTAAAAATAGTACCAGTAGTTCCAATTAATTCTATAGTTACTCCACTAGTTACAAATACCTTTACAGTAGTACCATCTTCTACTATTATAGATTATGAGACTCGTATATCATAGTTACCCCTTGTGGTAAATTCTAAGTTACCATAGATACATGATGTTGATACATATTCACAAGCTTCTTCAGATGATGATATGACACCCACACTCATAAATGACTATTTGTATGGATTAAGCTTTACAACAGTTGACCCAAGAGAGTACTGAGATGACTCTAGAGCTCTCATTCCACATCCTACATCACTTTTAGCATCTCACACTACACGCTCATGATATAATCCACACTCAGTACCATAGATACATCACTTGTCATATATAGTTCACATGGTTATATCTAAAAATATAGAGCCAAGTATTCAGATTCAGGTAGGTAACACACAACATTAGCCATAATTTATGTTATAGATACTACTTGATCATGGATTGATCACATTACCTATAGTACACCACATATCTATCAGTAGATTGTCATAGTAGGATGGTTGACCATTTTGTACTTGTCATAGGATTACAAGCCATGATACAAATTCATGTATAAATTTATAGCATAGATTGGATAAACTATAAGATCGAGGTATCATTTAGATTATAGCACTGCCAGTAGCACTAGCTCTACCACTTCCATTGAATTCATCTACTAGTAGGGATAAACATCCCATAACATATTCAACATCTCCACCACCAGAGCAACCTTCAATTCACCTTCAGCATGATGACACCATGAACACAACATCTACAACATATGATGATACTTATGATGATGATCTTGAGGCATTTTATGATGGTCATGACCCTTTCCTCCATTTCCATCCCCAATAGGATCCATCCTTGTATCCCTTCCCCCCTCCAGCCTAGTCTTTTTTATTATCATGTGCATACTACTTTATTCACATGCTTATACATATTCTATTTTTAGCATTGATTGTACATAATCTCTTTTTCTTGATTTTACATATTTCAAAATATTCCAAAAATATAAAAATAATGTAACATTTAAAAACCCAAAAACATTCAAAAATGTCAAAACACCAAAAACATTTCAATTGTATGCATCATCCATGTTTTACATTACTAATATCATGCTAGGACTTACATTTGTTGTTTCATACTATTATATGTCAATTTATCTACATTACCATGCTTCACTTGATCTTCTTTGAGTGTGTGTAGTGACATCTAGATCCTTGATTGATTCACTCTACCCATTGAGGGGGCATCTTGCTTTTACATTTGAGACATAGATCGATATACATACCCACTTGGGGCATCTTCTACATGACTACACCATCTAGGTTATGTCATTCCTAAACCACACACTCTAGTTATCATGTTGACATACATTATTTACTAAGATTACATAGATTACCATATCAGCACTTATTTGTATCTTGCACTTATGTATTTCCTAACATATACCTAGTCTTATACTAACATGTATTGCATACTTTCACTTCTTGCTTTAATTAGTTAGATGCATTACACTTCTAGTATGTACATTTTTTCCTTTCTTACTTATCATAGTTTGATGTATTTGCATTTTCTCATTTCTTATTATATTCCTTGTATGTGTTTTAGGACATTTGCCAATGTCCTTTACTTCTATTCATGTGTGTGCCTTAGGACATTTGCCAATGTCCTTTGTTTTTACTCTTCCATGTGCTTGTGGCCCTTTTGCCAACTTTGTTTATTTCAAATTTTATGTGTATGTGGAATTTGAACATGTCTTGTATGCATGATTTCTAGTTTGAATGACATGTGACCATGTCCCTTGATTTCTTGGCCCCTTGGCCACTCTTGTATGATTCTTGATTTGTATGCTTGTTGCATGATTACTTTTCCTATTTGTAATGCCATGATCCATATCATGCATTTCTTTGCTTTCTTGGATGCCATGATGGACATCATGTTCCATTCCTCCTTGCTAACAACCAACAACTAACACTTGAGATTCTAGTTTAGTACATTTCACATGTTATTACATTGTTATATGTATCTAGGCACACCCCTATTAATTTAACAATCTCTTAATAAAAACCATTCTATATCTTGAGATATCTTGTTGATTATCATTATTATATCATGTATATTTCTAGCTTAACACACATGAAAGGCTCTTTCTTTTGAGTGTAGTCATTATAACATCTTGATTTCTACCCTCAGAAGAGGGGGAAACAAATAGGGGTTTTGTCACAGAGATCATAAGTTTCTAATGATCAAAAAAGTAGTTTTCAAAACACTCAAAAAAGAATCCAGACATTAAACCAAGCAGAACAAACTAGGCAAACAATAAAGAATCCAAAATAGTTACCAGATTTGGCCCTAGATAACAATGCTAAAGTTGGACTACATCATTGGATAGCAAGGTGTCATATTTTTGGTGATCTTATCTAGATAGAGAAAATTATTTTTTTCTAGAAATAGAAAAAAAATGTTAGTTGAGTCACAGGTTTTTTAGTTTAGTATAGTCTAGATTCAACATATTTCAATATAGTTTTTGCCCAAAGAATCTATATATAGGGGGAATCATACATGGTATGATGGCTCTCACTTTTAGTTTAGATTAGGAAATTGATATAACTTCTAGATCAAAATCCATGTTCTAGACACCAGTGATTGGAGGCAATGTGCATGGCCCATTGATCCTCCCCTTTTTATAAGTTTTATTTATTTTCCAAGTATTTATTAGCAGTTGCATGCCTTACTCCATCTATAGGTGGTTGGCATCCTTTTTCAAGTTTAGATTTCATACAAGATTAACTTATTGAGTACCCAAGTTCTTGAGTTGGCTTTCACATAAGCCTATTACACTAGTTCTGGAGTGGCTTTCATACAAGCCTAATCTCCATCTTTCAAAATGTCCAAGAGTGGCCTAGTTTCTAGCATACATTTAACTATCCATGCCAACATTGTTATATAATAGTACATTCATGGGATTTAAGAGCCATCTCATATTACATCTATTCCATACTAGTATTACTTCATAGCTTCACTTCATGTGGCAATGATGGAGCAAAAGGACTATCTATCCTTTGTATTCTTGAGCCACCTATTTAGAGGGATTAGACACATAGCTAAGCATCAATTTACACATGCATGATTCATTAACTTCACTTAGTAGGTAATGATAGATCCAAAAGGCCTACCTTTGCATTTTTGAGCTATTTCTAGGGAATTGAGAACTTAGCTCCATTCACAATATTACTTTTGGTATAACACACACCTAGCACAATTTAACATCATAATAGGTTTTGTATTGGTTCATATACCTGGTGAGGTGTGTTTGTTCCTTTCTCTTCATCTTTATCTTACCCAAATTTCGTGAATTCTTATTTTAGATATAGTATATCTAGTAAGGACTAATCTACTCTATGTTTTTCATTATAGATTCACATTTTAGATCATGCTCTCTCATGCACATCCAACATCACATAGCTTCATGAGCTTCACCTTTATAGGTAAGTTCAGGTATGCTTTTTATTTTTCATTTATCCTAGTATTTCACTTTGATACATCATTAGAATAAGGGCAGGGGGGAATGTAGTCATATAAAATGTGAAATTTGGTAACTTGAGTGTGGCTAATGACACCCAATCCATAGGTCCATCTTGCCTACTCGCATTACCCTCATATGCATGTTTTCACTAATTCCCAGTCATCTGTTACCTCCCAAACTAAACCCTTACAAACCCATATTTCTCTTTCCATGAAAAATCCATCCCCCTAAGTCTTTTACCCTCAAGACAATAGCACCCAACTTGGACTACAGCACTAAAACTCAGGGTGTCCTAGTTTTAGTGATGTTATCCAAGTATATTTTGGCTTCTAATGGTCATTTTTTTTAATCATTATCCTAATTCATGTCAGCCTAATGTGAATTTATTTAACCCATGATCATTAAATCCCCTATAAAATTCCATTCAAAGTCTATTTATAAGGGTTGGCACTCATTTACAAGAGAGAAGAAATAATATAATCAAGACTACTCAAACACCTTTCCCTATTCTCTACATATAACCATACAATAGCATTTCAAGTTTATTCAAACCTTTACACCAATCCCTAGTCATTACAAGTACATCTAGTTTTGTATTTACTTACATTTTCATCACACTATTTCACCAAGCACTTCAATGGGAGAACTACATATAGCTTGATCCCTCCTCAAGGTATTGGTATGTAGGTAGCCTTCCCACACATGGGGTGTGAAGTGGGTTTAGTGTATCTTTTACACACTAACCCCTTTTCCCTATTTTTCAAAGTTCTATTTAATTACATAAAATACATAAACACATGAAGAATCAAATCTATAGGGAGTTCCATTGATAATGAAGATCTAAAATTTGGTATATAGGCCCAAATAGATGCTACAAATAAAACCCAAAAAAAATAGATCTCTATGAGTAGTTTGGACAATAGCAGCAAGACCAAGATGATAACACCATACAATAAGGTATCCCATTTTTGGAAATTCTATCCAATTAAGAAATGAACTCTAGATTCCTATTTGAGATAGTCTCTCAAGCTTGCACATAGATTTCTAGACCTTATCTCAATCAAAACAACATAAAATTAGATAAGTTTGATTTTCTCTCTCTCAATATTATTTTTGGAAAAGCCTTAACTATAGTCAAATTTCACAAATCAATAGCCTAATTATAGTATATTATTTACTGATTTTATCTACTCAAACCTGTTTATTATTTAGGAATTAAACATCTAATTTCCCAAAAAAATAAATCACCTGGGCATAGTCCTCTCATGGATGGCCCTATATATAATTGGGTAGAAATGTTTGGCAATGACTTGCATCTCTAGCTTGTACTTGTAAATTTTCACTTTAGAGAATACATGGGTCATGATTCACTTCAATTTCGGATCCCAATTGGTGAATTGGGGGAAATTTAGGGTAGCATAGATGCATCAACCAAGTAGAACATCATATAAAAATGATCTCCTTAGTTGGCCATGAACCTCCTAAGCTAAGCTTCCAAGTTGTAGGAAATGATCTCTCCCATATGGTAATATTGGCATCATATATGATCATGGATAGAAGTATAACCCACTTCTCATCTACATGGTTGGTGTCTTCAGACCCATGTAGCTTGTTCATCATATCCATCCCCATTATTACCTCTTTTATGAGTTAAGTGATGGGGATATAATTGAATTTTTATTTATAGACAAACCTCCCCTGGTTTTCTACCCATCTTCTCAAAACTTCTCTAATGTTGTGTGTTTTGAGCCATTACATGACATTTTCTTGGTTATAAGCTATTTTAGGCCTAAGAAAATCATAATAACCCTAAAAGGCTAACTTATATATGAAATTGATGTCATTAATTTAATTTAAAGACTTGATAAAATTATCCACACACTTGGAATGAATGAATATTTGGTAGACTAAGTCCACATAGGGGATTACCTCTAGGTTGGATGCAACCTTGTGCAATCATACAGACTTGAGTGCAAAGATGTCAAACTTTTCTTCTACAACACTGAGATATACTTCATGGTCATTGTCTTGGTCTACAATCTTTTACACATGGTAAAATAAATCATTGTAGAGTTTATCCTCGCTGACCAATGTAATGAAATTAAAAATAGTGTCCTATAAGACTATGTTCATTCCATATGAATAGAGAAATATAACTTGTTCTAGCTTGGTAACTCTAGTTATTCTTGTTTCATCCATGGTTTCCAAATTTTTTATTGATGACTCATCAATTATTTTGATGTTGAATGAATTCATAGATGTCCTTATCAATAACACAGAGAAATTTGGAATTCTTCAGTAGATAACAATTGAAAGTGAATACAAATACTTAAGACTACAAGCTTTAAACTTTGGATTTTTTAGAATTTTGAACTATGAGATACAAGTCATAAATGGAAATTATATTTAACTTAATTTGATTTAAAACTAGGATGACTCTTTAGTCTTGTTCTAATGGCTTTGAAAATCCACTTTTGGGGATTAGCAAATCACTACTCTCAGTTTGGCCATGCATTCTCTCATCACATTATTGACTTTTCCCTTGAGGTGACTTGGCTTTATAACCACCAAAATGAGCCCCATTAATATTCCATTTGCACCAACAACTAGTACTTCATGGACAAATATGTGTCATTTAGGTGTTGTACTTGACATGTGTTTGAAATTTGGTGTCTTTTCATGCATTATATATTTTTATTTTAGATATTGGGCTACCCAATTAGGTTGTAAATTATTCTACCAAGTGGTATCTTCTGATTAGCTCATGCCTCCTTTTTATGTTACATGGTTTGATCCCTTTTATTTTGGGTTGGTGTGGCCTTTCAACCCCTACTAGTCTACCAAGTGGTAAGCTCTCATTGGTTTTTCATGTTACATTACTTTGTTATATGAAACTCTTAATAGACCCAAATACTATGACATTGAGCCACATGTCATATTTTGATTGGATCATTCTTCACTAGGTTTTTCAATTTTCATTGATTGTAATATTACCATGAGGTAAAGGGTCCATATGTCATCAATCTATTGGTTCCAATTTTTGGGTTGCCTCTAAGTAGCATCCAATTACTCAATATTGAGTGACTAAGTGATAAGTGTCACCTTATCATGCACTAAAATTGTTTATGATATTGAACATTACTCTTTAGCTATAAGGGGGGTAAAGGGCATTAATGAAATATAAATGTCATGATATTATTAGATCACTTTATCATGAGACCTTTTAAATTAGTCGAGATCTTAGTAAGATGTGAGTGGTCACCATGTGGCATGCCTTGATAGGGTCATGACTCTTTTGTAAGTTAAAACACAATGATTAAATGACAAGTGGCATATTATCATTGGGTCACTTAGTCATGAACTTTATAAAATATCAAGACCATTATAATATCATGAATGGATTCCAAATGGCATGCCATGATAAATTCACTAGGTTACAAACCTTTTTTATAACTTATCTTTGAACTAGAAATATCATAATCAGGTGCTAAGTGGTAAAATCCCATTAGATCATGGGGTCAAAAACCTTTCAAACTTTCTTGTGAACTTGAAATGTTATTACTAAGTTCCAAATGACATGTTCTAATTGGGTTTCTAGGTCACAACTATTCTCAAAGGCTAAAATGTATGTGACTAAGTTTAAAACTTCATATGACTGAATGACTAATGCATGCGACACTACCATATGTCAATTGAGGTTGAGTTGGCATTGGGACTGTGTATGAAATAAAATGATGTGAAATTTAGTAAATTTCCTAATAAAATAGAAGGGATAAGTCTAAATTCATAAACTTTGAGTATAGAATCTGACTTGGACCTTAATTTGAAACTTAAAATCAAGGTATGTCATAGTCTTGTATTTACAATTTTTGATATAAATAAATTAATACTATGGTTCAAAAACCTTAATTAACTTTTATTTCATCTTAGGTATTGTGTCTTGGTTTTAAAATTTATAACCCTTGAAAGAATAATCTTAAACAAGTTAGATCGTTAGAAAACTAATGAGCTTAAATATTAGTGAAACATTTTTAAAAGGTGCTCATTAATATTTGTCATGGACTCACATGACTTTCAAACTTTTAAAATCATACAAAGGGTTTTATATCATGTTGAAAAAATGGTAAGGTACATCCTAGGGTGAATGACCCAAAATTTCATAGGGTCCCCATTTTTAGGAAAATGGGGCATTTTGAACTCAACAAAGTTCAATCTAAGAGAATATACAAAAAAGGAAAGAAGTTATTGTTGAGAGGGTTGAGGATCAAGATAAATCATAATTAGAGTGTTTGATTCTACTTGGAGTGAAAATAATGAGGTTATCTTGCCACAAAACTCCATTCCCCTTCCTCAAGAGCCCCCCAAAAGGTTCCTTCAGATTCCAAAATGGAATCAAGTTGTAAAGTCATGGGATAAACAAAGTGGAACAATTTTAGATTTAGTAACTGAGACCAAAGAATAACCTAAACCTATTCAGGCCCTACCCAACCCTCCTTCAGTTCCTAAAGATTTCCCATATTAGAAGTTAATTAAAAAGGAATCCAATGCAAGAAATAAGTCCTTGTTGAGAAGCTTGAAGAACCTAAAACTTTTCCATCTTGAAGATAAATTTAAGAGAGCATTCAAATGAATAAATAAGTCCTCATGGATAAATTTGAAAATCAAAGAATTTAAAGGTTTTAAGGATTCATTGGTGAATATAAGGAAGAGAGATATAATCTCATTGATCATGAGAGCCTAAAACTTGTTTGTGAGGTTGAACATCCCCTCCTTGAGGAATAAAGTCAAATTTTAGCTATAGTTGAGCTTCAATAAGGCTATGATGAGTATAATTTAAGTGTATATGATGAATAAGTCATAATTAGATCACCACTTTGTGAAGAGAGAGGTAATTTGATCATAAATGAAAAGGATGTCAATTTTTTTAGACACACCAAATCAAAAAACTCAATTTCATCTTAGGAGCAAGATAAGGATCAACCTCTTGATGAAGGGAATATAATTCTTCCTAGTCAAGAAAGTGGTCAAGAATGTAATCCTAATCTCTATGTTCAATAACACATTCAAGAGAAAGGTGAGATTCAAGAGGAAGACATACTAGTTGGACAAGAAGAAGGTGATTTTGGAGATTTTTTTGATGACATGGCAATCACTCTCCTTCAGAATGACAATCCTAGAGAGTATAAATGGGGATACTTGACCAACTTGCAATAGTTATAAAACAAATAGACAACCTTCAAAAAAATTTAAGTATACAAGAAGAGGTATGTTTTGGTTTTGAGATTCCTAGTTTTATTAAAGATTAGAAAATCACTAATTTCCAAGAAAAGCTTGTCAATGAACAAGAGATTACAATAGTGGAAGAATCAATAGAGAATGATCTTAAAAATATGGAAAAAAATAAGACATTAATGAGAGTATGCCTTAATAAGACCATGTTGAAATTTAGGAATGGGTTTTATACCTAAAAGAGGGGTTTAAACAACTTGAATAAGTTCTAAGACACAACGGCTCTATTTAATTGGCCATAAACAATCAAGAGCAACCTATTGATGAGGTAAAGATAGTATTGTTTATGCTAAGAAACCAATATTGGGATAAGTATGAATTTAATCTTGACTCACATAGTTAATTCATGGAAAAGGGAATGAATCAAGAAGGTCTAGTTTCTAGTCAAGGAAACCATGAGTATGCCAACATCTCATAATGTAGGTGAAATCTCTCACTCCATGAGAAATACTTGATTAGAATTCATTCAACATATGACAATATAATTTCATGGGATCATGATTATATCAAGATATTTCCATTTGACCCTAGAGTAATAATATATGTTGAGGCTATTTGTGTTAAGTAGATTGATTATGATTTGCTTTTACCTAAGTGCTTATTATCACAAGTGTGTTGGATTATTTTGTCTTGTTATTATGTGTTATCTTTTATGTGTTGCATTTCTGGATGGTTTTTCCAATTTCTCATCTTTTTCAATGAATTATTATGTCTCAATTTGAGGTCAAGTTACTCCATATCCTAATGGATGGGCTAGGCTATAGGTCTAGTATGCTTAGCAAGAAAGCATCCCTAGGAGGTTACCAAACATGTTGGCAAATTTTTGGATACCATAGATCAGGTTCATAAAAACTTGATAGTTGTCTCATTTTAACTTTGTTTATAGACATACATGGTAGGTAAATAGTCTTTTAGGATTGTCTTCCTTTTGTGTTTAGCATAGTTTAAGGCTCTTTTAGAAAACTTAAAGTGAAGATGCTTATTGAGTATTTAAGCTTATTAATGTCTTTTCCTTGTACAAGTAATTATTATCAATATGAAAGGGGTTTATTGTAAATTTTTAACATGTTTAGAGGGTCCTTTTATGTCTTATAGGTTTCATGTTATATCCAAAGTCAATATGTCATTTTGAAACTTTTCTATGCACCACTAACATGTGTAAACTTGTCAAAGACCATTTTAAAACCTTAGAAGGTGGAAATAATGTATAAAAACAATTTTAAATGACTTTGAGAAGGTTTATTATGTGAACTTAGAAGTCATATCACAATATGACAATGTTAGATCATAAAAATGGTTAGGTATTACAATTTCAATGCTAAAAGATGACAAAAAAATCACTTGTATGGATTTAGAGGAATAATTTACATGTGAAAATGATTCACAATAAATATTTTCATCTTCCATAGGTAAAATACATGCTATATAAGCCTGCATAGGTCCAAATAAAGTAAAAAAATACTTCCATTCTCCCATTAAACTCTTGGCAAGCTCACAATGGCTATTTTCAGATGCTTGGTATAGACAAGAGAGAAAAATTAATCACCTAATATCTTGACCAAATATTGGGGCCCTAATTACCTTGATATTACATTCATTATTGAGGAGTTCATAGGGATATGCTTTATGAATGATTGCTAATAAGGTAGGGTAATATAAAACCCTTACTAGCTCAGTCTTTTCATTGAAATGGAATTTTAAAGCTTGTTGGAAGTATGAATGTATATGGTAAAGGATTTATGAGGTCTATAAAACCATTACATATGATCCTTTATCCTCACTTGGTATGTGTGGGCAACCTTGAGGCAAAAAATATCTATATAGTGCTAGGTTACAGACTCGAATACATGTGCTTAAGGTTTAGAAATAAGTGAAACACATTTATGAGTTTAATGGTAGGGTCTCAATATTATTTACACCTTCAAAACACTCTCTAAATTTCACTTAAATAACCCATATAATAACCCCAAACATTCATCTAGTACATGCACAATCCAAAGGTGAGCTTTAAGTCTTTAAGGGTGAAAGTGATAGGCAACATGAGAAACACAATATATTGATGATGGTTGTCTCAATATTAAGAATATATTAAATTTATTAATAGGTATGTAAGGTTAATAATGGATTACACTAGATAGATAGGTCTTATAGCCCTCCAAATCACTTAGAACTCTTGAAACTAAAATATATTTGCAGGCATATCCTAAGCATTTTCTAGATGGACTGTGCATATCAGGTTGAAGATGAAAATGGGTAATAAATCCAAATTTAAAGACCATAATCATGTAGATAAGACCATAAAACATGAGAGGAATGTATACAATGCCACAAACCCTCAAAACAGGCTTAAGAATGACAATGAACATAAAAAGAGCTTTAAGCCCAACAACCACCTATAAGTTAGTTACAAATAAATAAGATGAAATGTTATATGGTGATGTATGAGTCATGATAAAGGTTGAGAAAATATGTTGAATGGTTATTAGTAACATGAATAATCTCTCCAACATATTGGCCAAACCACCAAGGTGTCTAAAATTCCAAAAAAGAGGTAAACATTCAAATCTATAGTCATATTGCCCATAAGCATATGCAAGTAGGTTTTGGTGAGTTGGAGAAAATGTGTCCATAATTTATTGAACTATGAATATGGATAGTGAAATATGTGTTTTCATTAGGGATAATTTTAATAAGGGGCCCTTAAAATATTATTATAAAATAATGGTGAATCCTAGATTTTAGGTATAATTCCATTGGTGAATCTTTGAAAAAATCACCATACTAGTATAAATTGACTGGTGACTTCTATTAGCTCTTTCAAAAAACTTATAAATAGATGGTGAATCAAGAATCATATTAAAATCAAGAAATAATCATGAAAAACCAATAGAGAAAGAGGTTAGAGGATGAGAAGTCTAAAGTTGAGATCTTATTTATGGTTCCTTGTTTTTAATGATTAATATGTCATTTTTTAAAGATTAAATTTGTCCTTTTTAAGTGCTATATTTGATTGCCATATGAATAAGTATAAATTGAGTACAGACTCTTTAAGTCTCTCAAAATACCAACTAAATAATATAATAAATTGAGTATAGCAAAAATTGTGACAAAAAATTAGAGTATTGTGCATAAACCAACTATGGAGCCATAGGGAAAGATAACTATAAAAAGTGAGGATGACATAACTGAGAAAAATATTCAAAACACTTTCATATTTTTAAAATTATAAACTATATAACAAGATTTGCCAAAATATTTTAACGACATCCATATTAGCCTTTTAAATATTTATTTATTTCAATTAACAAACCATGCCAACTAAAATATAATTATTAGCTTAAACATTTAAAAATAAAACATAATATGATCATGAGTTTCTATTGCATTTATTCAATTTGTTATTTGTGCATTGTTTAAAATAAGTATCTTGTATGTCATTATTTCTCAGAGGAAATCAATTTCTTGATTATTTAAAATAAGTATGTGGTAAAGACCAACCAAATAATATACTAAACTGAGTATTGCAAAAATATAATGATAAGTTCCCTAAAAAACATTTCTTTAAAGATATTTTCTCAAATTACTATCTTTTAAATGTCTTAATCATATCCATAATCAATAATGATAAGGTCTAAAAAAATGTCTTCACCATATCCACAATCAATAATAACCTTTCAAATATTTTTTATTTCAATTAACAAACCATGCCAATCAGAATATAATTATTACCTTAAATATTTAAAATAAAATATAGTATGATCATGAGGCTCTGTTATGTTTATTCAGTTTGTTCTTTGTGCATTATTTAAAACAAGTATCATGCATGTCATTATTTCTCATAGAAAATCAATTTCTTGTTTGTTTAAAATATGTATGTGGTAAATACCAACCAAATAATATAATAAACTAAATATAGAAAAAATAGTGACAAAAAATTAGAGTAAACCAACCATGGGGCCATAGGGCAAGATGACTATGAAAAGTTAGGATGACATAACTGAAAAAATATTCAAAATATTTTCATAGTTTTAAAATTATAAACTATATAATAAGGTCCACCAAAATGTCTTAACCACATCCATATTGGCCTTTCAAATATTTTTTATTTCAATTAACAAATCATGCCAACTAGAATATAATTATCACCTTAAACATTTAAAAATAAAATACAGTATGATCATGAGGCTCCATGACTCTTTTTGTTTAGTACATATGGTAAGATCATATGAATTACTTAGTATAAATTGAGTACAGACCATAAATCATACTCTTGACATAGTTGGTTGATTTAATAGACTCAAATAAGTTCCTTTTATAAGGGATTGATTCCTTAAGGTTGTATTCTATTAAGTTACACCTTGAAGGAAATTGTAAAATGTTTCTATTTAGAGATTAGATATTATTTTCCTCAGGTTAAACTACTAGAATCCATGGCTGTGATGTACCCTCAATAATGGAAAAATGTTAGCTCATCATATTTTTATAATAAAATCAAAACATTATCCCAACACTTCTATAAGAGCGTAGAATTTAATAGTGAACAAATTGAAGGCATTTTATATTTTCCAAAGCTAAGGGAGAGGTATGTTCAATTTGCTACAACAAGTTTTGGACCATGCTTTCAAATATGGTTTGATCACTAGACTATGGAGTGCCTTAAGTTTGAGTGAAATATAATTTTATCTAGTATTTCCAAATATTTTAATCTTATTAATTTATGAAAAAAAATTATTTTAGGCTCAATGGAGGATGAGTGAATTTTTAGCACATTGTCATTTTTAAAGACAAAGTTAAGAAATAAGATTGAAAAAAATTAGATACTTGATTGAGCCTTTATACAACTAGATACATTTTCCTCGATTTTCCATTTGATAGAGCTCTAAAAATTTGTTTTTCAACATTTGAAAGAAGAGGAATGATTAATAATTCCTCAAACACACTACAATTTTGCAATACTAGATCTGAGTCTAAAAACTTTTGAAGAGAATGCAAATAATAATTATCAAGAACAAAATGAATAAAATTGGTATGTTTCAATTTGAAATTTAGGCATATGAAATTTGAGGTTGATCAAGGAAAGACAACAAAGTTTGTGATCAATTTTGAGATTTATTTTATTAGGGTTTTGAGAAAGGTTGTTGAAGTTAATGCAGAGTGTATAAGTGATTAAGATGTAATATGAGTGTTTTTGTTTATATTTTATTAACATAATATGTCTATAATAGCTATAAACTCTATTATAGAGATTCATAAGTATATTATGATGTTCCCATGTTATTTTATACTAAGTAGGTGTATTTTTTTGTTATATTTAATTAAGATAATATGTTTATAATAGTTACAAACTCTATTATAGAGATGCATAAGTATATTGTGGTGTTATCTTATTATTTTATACCAAAATTATTTAATATATCTATAGTGTAATTAATTATAAGTATCTATATTGGACCAACATCTTCATTTCTGCCAATAGTCTACATAAATGACTAGAAATTTTGAGAAAACCATCACATATGTATTTAATAAACTTACACTAATCACATGGGTGACATGTTGGACTAACATTAAATTTTGTCTTGGGGCCCCTCAATATGCCAACACCAATTCACTAAAAATGGGATGAAATCTAAACCTCAATCCTCATAGCTTTAATTCCACCTACACCACATTTAATGCTAGAAATAAAATAAACATTAGGTTTGAAAATTATTTATTATTAAGTTTTTTTAGTATTAAAACTATATAGAAGGAATATCATGTTTGTTTAATCAGTTATATAAATGGATTAAGGACCACTTGTGACTTAGGACACAATACTCTTAAGGTAATAATTATATTTTGGTCGGTATGATTTGTTAACTAAAATAAAAAATTATTTGAAAGACCATTATATATTATGGATATGGTTAATATATTTTGGCATACCTTATCATTATTGATTATGGATATGGTTAATACATTATAATTATATTTATTTATTTAAAGATAAATGATTTTGCATGTGAATAAGTGCTCTCAGTCTTCATAACAAAAGAAACACAAATCCATATCTTTCAATCACAAGGAAACCAGCTTAAAATTTGTCTGCACCTTCATTTCCAACCTCTCATACCAATATTTTGACTACCTTAGCTTTGTTTATGCCAAAGACTTACATCAATGACTAGTAAAATCAAAAATCCATTAGATATATATTCAATAAAATTACTTATATTTAAATACATGTGTATCACTATAATAGAGTATACAACTATTATAGATATGTTCTCTTAATCAAACATAAGACTAAGATAATTTGTTTTCATGCATATTCATCTGTATTAAAATGACTAAATATAATGATAAGTTCTCTAAAAATCATTTCTTTAAATATATTATCTTGCCATCCTTGCCTTTCATAGTTGTCTTTCACTATGACCCCATAAATGGTTTAAGGTAATAATAATATTTTGTTTGGCATGGCTTGTTAATTGAAATAAAAAAATATTTGAAATGTCATTATTGATTATGGGTATGGTTAAGACATTTTTATAGACCTTATTTTATAGTTTATATCTTAGTTATCAGATATATATATCTGTGTGTATGTGTGTGTGATCAAATTTAAAATAATATAATATAACTTATCAAATAGAGTAAAACCTATATAAGAAGCAATCTCATGAAGGAAATATTTTTGATTCTATCAAAGTGTTTTATCAGTCTCTTGATATCCCTTTTATATCTCTATAGCTAAAAATAGGGGAAAAGAAATGAAATGAAAGAAGCCAAAAAAGAAAGACTCAATGCACTCAATGTATACTTACAAATTATTCTCTTATATATCAATCTCTTGATATCCATTTTATATATTAGATTAGTCTTTTGAAATAATTACAGAAGTCTATAATTAATGTATACTAATTATTACACATTATCTTACTATATGTATACTAATTAAGAGCCCTCGAGAACCATAATTTTGGGACATGAAGGATAAAAAAGAAAATATATTGATTTAAACCTCTCCCTCAATATTGAAGCTTGATTATGTTACATATATTTATATACTAATTTTGGAAAGGATAAAACATGATCAATATTTATAAATAAATTTAAAAAATTATTATAAAACATTAAAATCCATGTGTGTTTTTATAATTGTTCAGTAAAGAGTAAACCATTCAAACATACTTTTCTATAGGAAATAAAATAAACCGTGTAATATCAAAACTACCAAAATAATATCAACATACTTAAAAATATTAAGATAGTATTTAATATCAAGTATCAATAAAAATTTCAAATAATATTTTAAGTTTTAATCAAAGTCTATATCAAAAACCAAATCTATTAAATGGGCAACCTTATCAATCAAGTACTTAGTATACTCCATGCAAATAGTGGGAAGTTCCATCAATTGGGTCCCTTTAGAATAATCTATCTCCAACTTAAACATTTTTAACATTCTAACCTCTATATGCTATGTTACATGGCCGTTAGGACATTTCTTATTATAATTATTAGGGTTTTCAAGTTCAAAGGGTGGAATATTAGTGTTAATTGGAACAATTTGATTGGGATGCAATTTTGTAGTTAATTCATGAATATTTTCTTATTGAAGTGGCTCAAGAAATGGGACATTATTCTCATTAGGATGAATGACAACATACATGTGTTGAGGGGGTTCATTTTGAATGCCTCATTCATGAGGATGATTCATATAGTGTACTCCCCTCCATCCTTTATTTCCATATAAATTCAAAGAGTTAGCAAGCAAAGAGTTGAGAACATTCCAAAAGGTAGAGTCATTGGCATCAAAATGTAAGGAAACATAGGTTACCTAGTTAAATGGCCTATAAAATGTGTTATAAACCCTATGACCATAAAATAATAAGCCACCTCAAGAGCTACCCCATGAAGGAGTAGCCTCACTATGTTTATCATCATCATGACCCCAAACATCTCTACCTGAATCATTTGAACCTAGATTCCAACCTGACATCTAATAAAGTATACTAAAATAGTCATTTTATCTAAGCTCAAATACTTCCTAGTTTTAATTATCTTAAAAATTTAATGCATCAAATTATTCAATTTAAAAAACAATAAAATAATACTTATATAAACATCATTGTGCATAAAAATTAATCATTCCATCATATTTACAACCATACTAAAATAACAACTACTAACCTAAGAAAACCATGCATTATTATTTCATAATCCTCATGTCACTTTCAATAAAATGGTAAATATGCCATAATTAGATACATGAAACCCATGGTGTTCAATTTTCATGTGTGTGTGTGAGTGATAAGGGCCACTCAAGACACAATCAACTCAAGGTAATAAATTTATTTTGGTTTAGGGGTTTGAAATTGAAATAAAAAATATTTGAAAGGATAATATGGGTATTGTTGACACTTGGATTTTCACCCTTGAGGAGATGTTTATCTCTCCTCATCCAAGTGTCAAAATGGAATCATCTCTCTTACTATGGGCGATAATTTCACTGAGATGAATCTCTAGATAAGGGGCTAGCTCCCCTTGATGCACTTTTAAAGCTCTCTCTCTAAATTAAAAATTGGATATGAAAATGGATTAATAAAAAATTATTGAGAAACTAAATGGTGATGCACCAATGTATAATGTCCTCCTAATTGACTGAAACTACTACTTAAAGACAAACAAAGTGTTTCTCACACAAAACTCACAACTCAGGATTCATTGTTATATCAATGTTTCATATGATAGATTTGAGAAGGTATATGATTCTTAGGAAGGGAATGAATGATTATAAATATGTATATAATCATGTACCACTTCTAGGATATCTCTAAATAGAAAATAATACTATCAAAGACCTGTAACAATCTCCTTTCTTCAAATGGTAGACCATCAAGAGTGCAAGTTAGAAAAGATAATCTTTCACTAGACTAGACCAAAAAGATTCAATTCATTAATCAATATTATAGTATATGAGTGGAAACAACACTTGTATATTTATTCAAGAGTTCTTCAAGTACAAATCTAGCCAAAATTTTCCCAATAACCAGTGGAGGCTACTCAAACAAGCCAAAATAATGCATATATATAGCTTTTGAGAGAGATATCAAGCCAAGGAAGTTCAAGAGTCACTTGGACATGTGTCCATATGTGATAATTAGTTAAAATTACATGTGGAAGAGAGGTGGGGTGATCCATGACATGTTAGGATGTCTACTTGTCTGAAAAAAGTCATAAGAATGGTGAAAAGTGGCATAAAACCCTCAGAATTGGCATAGGAAATGGCTTTTATCGAAGATAATCCATGAGCATTTGAAACTAAAAATAGGGAAGCTAACACATAGCACTACTAATGGAAATTGAACTCATGATCATAGTTATAAAATGATCTTTCTAATGGATAGTTATCCTCTAGACATCTATATTTGTTGATTTTGTGGAATCTTATTAATTTGGGTTAGCTACTAGAAACAACTCAAACCATCAACCTATCCATTTTGCTTACTTTGTCTACACTAGATGCTTGGGATTCAACCATTTGTTACCTCCATGTTTTCTCTCATGTTTCTACCAAGCCTTTTGGCATCAATGGATATTTTCCATAGTTTAAAATTGATGTTTATGGGTTATCACTCCTCAGATATTTCTTCCAAACATATGTTTCTCTCAGACAATATTTTTGAAATAATTCATTCCTCAAACACTTTTCCTATGGTCACTTTGTCTTGGCAGTTTTCTTGAAAGAATTCATTCAAGATTTTTCTTGGAAATTCTTGTAGACAATTTTATCAAACAATCTTTCAGTCCTTTTGTTTCATTTGTATCATAAAAAATGTCAGAAAGTATTAGGCATTGACCTCTCTTCGATACAAATAATTTTTCCAAAATAATTCCTCAAAAAACCTTTTTAAAAGAATTCCTTCAAACTTTATATTCGACCCTTCAAAATTTTGTCTTTTTGCCCTTCGACTGAAAGAAATGGTCCTTCAACAATATATAAATGACCCTTTGGCACTTGGAAGTGTCCCTTCATAACTTGGATTTCCCTTCAAAAAGTTGAAGATGACTTTTGGAAATTCTATTTGGTCCACCTTCCTGTGAAAATACCCTTCGAATTTTTTGTAAAGTACCTTTCAACTTTTTGAAAACATCCCTTTGAAAAAGTTGAAGTGCCTTTTGAAAATGACCTTTTCAAAAAGATGAAGGTGCCCTTCGAAAAAGTTGAAGATGACATTTTCAACTTGAAAAGATAGCTTTTGGGGAAATTATTTTGGACAAAATGTGCAAGACAATTCCCAACACTTGAACAAAAAACCCAAAAACAAAACCTTCGAAGGAAATAACACCCAACTAAAAGACTAAAACAAAATCTCAAAATGAAATAACACTTGGTATTTTTTGCTATGGCTTAATGATAAATACTCCTTCTGAAGAAATTTTTTGAATAACGTACATGGCCAAATTTGAAAGATGCAAACTTGGGAGTGAAATTTGACCAACATTCTTGGTGATTCCTAGGTATGGTATGCCTTCTATGTATAAGACCAGTTGCCTAAATCCTTCCATTAGGCATGGATTCATGCATATATGTACTCAAAATGACTTGAACAAACCTTTGGCTCAACAGACACAAGCTGGTTGATCCACATGTACAAAGGCAAAGACACACACCAAACAAAAGGAAGGAAACACAACTGTGATATAAAGCACTTAGGGAACACAATAGCAAACCAAAGGAAACATGCATGTGTTTAACTAGAACACTTAGGTAACATAATATCTTAAACAAAACTAGACTAAACACATACACCTATGCTACTATTTACAAAATAAACTTATAAAGACTAATAACAGAAATTCAAATGTATCCCATTCACAGGGATAGGCAATTCTTATCCATTCATCTTGGTTAGCTAAAAGGATTTGCTTTGCTTGCACTTGCTAATGATGTATGGGCCACTCCACAAAGCATCAAAATTTGTATGTCCACCCAATTTTGCTTTGTCATCATCCCATTTCAAAACCAAATCACCTTTCTTGAACACTTTTGTACTTGCTCTTTTATCAAAGGACTTCATGATTACTTAGTGGTGTTCCATGGTCTTATGTGAATTGTCCCTTGCTTCTTATAGTTTTATTAGTTCTATCAATCTAACTTCCATTAGAGTACTTTCAAGTATTTCCAGATGATGTGCAAGTCTGAGAGTAGGGATCTCTTGAAAGATGAAAAACCTAGATTGCATTTTCATTTATTTCCTTCAATGCAACAACTTCTACCCACCTTATGAAGTAGTCAGTAGAAATCAATATCCATTTATGTCTATAAATTGATGGAGGGTTGATCACACTAAAGAAATTAAGGCCCCATTCCATGAAAGTTTGGTCTACTTAGATAGGATTCAATGGAAAGGCTGCAAGTTTCTGTTTGCCTACAAAGAAGGCACATTGAGGACACCTCCTAACCCAAGATTAGAAATCCTTGAAAAGGCTAAGACAATAATACCCATCCCTCATTATATTTTTATCTATTGTTTTTGGGGAGATATGACCTCCATCTACACCATTGTAAAAAATTTCTAGCAAGATCCCAAACTGATCATTATCAACACACCTTAGTAGTACACCATTCACATCCTTATGAAATAAAATACCATATACAAGACAATAAGGAATGGTTTGCAATCTAAAATAACTTCTTTTTCACTTATTCAAACCATTACTACAATCACCATTTTGGAGGAAACCAATTATGTCTTGTGTCCAACTTTGAATTGGTATGTGACCAACTGGTTTGGAATGAGTTTGATTGACCAATAATTCTTCCCTTATCCCTTAAATATTTTAAGCTAGATGTTTGCATAGCCCCTTTACTCTTACCAAGTTTTTTACCTTGATATCAACATCATACTCCATTACCTTTTTGATCCACCCATCTCTCTTCTCATTGAGGTCTTTGCTTAGGATGAACTCTTTTATGCTAGGATGAGAGACCATGACATGTATCTTGCTATTTGAAACCATGTGCCTAAATTTTTTCAAACCTCTTATCATAGTTAGAGCTTGATTCTCAAAAAAAAGTGTACTCGACCTCATAATCTTCCAATCCTTAACTAAAGAATGCAATGGGTTGTTCAATCTCCTCATCATTCTTTTGTATAAGCATAGTTGAGATTGTGTCAAGGTTAGTAAAAGTATAGAGTATGAAATCCTTGGAAAATTTTGGGTTAAAGAGAGTAATATATTGGGTAATTACTTGTTTGATTTCCTGAAAACTATTCTTACCTTCCTTTGTCCAAGCAAAAGCTTGGTTCTTCTTGAGCATGGTTGTGATAAGCTTCACCAAAGTAGAAAATCCTAGAATAAACCTTTTTATAAATTTGATCTTTCCTAATAAACGTTTCAAACCTTTCTTGTGTAGAGGCAAAGACAAGCCAATAATGGCCTCAATCCTTTTAGGATCAATAGACAAGCCTTTGTTTGACATAATGTGACCCAATAACTTGCCTTCATAAACAACAAAGATATATTTATTTGGATTAAGAGAAACTCCAAACTCTCTACACTTCTCAAAGACTTGCCTTAGATGTTTCATGTGGACATTATCATCCTTGGAAAAAATAGTTATATCATCAACATATACAAGCAAAAACTCATTGATCAAACCTTTAAAGGCCATGTCCATTGCTCTTTAGAAGGTAGCACTGGCATTAGACAAACCAAAAGGCATTTTTCTATATGAAAATGTTCCCAATTTTTTGGTGAATGTTGTCTTGAATTAATCCTCCTCATTCACTAATATTTGGTTATAACCTGAATAGCCATCAAGTAGTGAAAAATGTTGAGAACATGAAACCACTTGCAAAATCTACTCTATGAAAGGTAGTGGATAATGGTCTTTGAATGAGAAAATAAATTTAGATCCCTAAATTACACACAAAGTTTGATCTCTTCAATCTTATTTTGAATAGGTATAAGGTTAGCTACCCAAGTTGAGTGTTTGATAGGAAAAATAATCCTAGACTCAATCAATTTGGTGAGCTCTTTTTTCATTAGTTGCTTTATCTTGGGATTGATAGGACTTTAATTTTGCCTAATTGTTTTATCTCCAGGTTATAAATCAATGGTGTGATGAGATATAATTATATCAAACCCTTTCAAATCCTTGTTTTCCTCAGCAAATATATCATGAAATTCTTTACACAATTCAATGAAGAATCACCTTTCAGAAAGAGAACATATCTTCCCAGTTTTCAAAAGTTTTTCCTTAAATATCAAGCTTATTTTGTAGTTATCTTCCTTTGTAGACATTCTTACCATTTCCTTCCTTCTTTGATCATCTTCATTGAACACACTCTCCAAAGTAACTAGCCCCTTTGGTATCTTGTTTGTCTTCAGCTGAATAACTTGTTCTTCATATTGATTATGAAGTTTCTTTTGGTTATTTGAATAAAATTCTATTTCATTTTGTATAAAGTGTACAATGTGTTTATCACTCTCAAACACTTTCCAAGACACTTAATTATCTCTAATATAAGGTCTTACAATGACCTTGATGTAAGGTTAGTCCTTCTCTTTACTTACATCAGCAACTATATCAAAGTGTGCTCCTATCACAGCTAACCTATCAGCATGTTTATTTGGGTCTCTTGGTATAGGTTGGATATTGAAAGCATAAAATTCCTCAATTATATCCCATACCCTATGCTTTTAGGACTTAATAAAATGGTTCTTTATTGTATCTTGGTTTCTCACTTGATGTATAATCAATTCACTATCCCCATATACCTTCACATTTTTGGTTCCCTTTCTCTTTGCCCATTGGAGGCCATGAACCAAGCCTTCATATTTTGACACATTGAAATTACAACTAAAATGGAATATATATGAATAGTAATATTGGTTATTTGAGGTAGAAACCAACATGACACCAGCTCCTACCCCTACCTTGCTTCTAGAGCCATCAAAAAACATTTCACATATCCCTTCAAGTTCATAATCCTATTAGTGAGTGATGGTATAGGAATGTTATTCTCATGCATATAATATAACCCTAATTTATTTTATTATATAAATACATAGGGTTCATGCTCACAAGTTTTAGTACCATACTCATCAATAAAGAGGTTAAAAATACCTTCAAGTGGAAAGGATGTTTCACAACCAATGGTACCTTATTCTTTCTCACTAATCATATAATTCTGATTTGAATTTGTCTCCACATATGGTTCAATGTGTAACCTTGCCAAGGTCTATGTTCTTATAGTTACTTATCTCCATATCTTGTTCTAAAAGCTAGAAAATACCAATTAGTTACAAGGTACCCTCTAATCTTAGTCATGAAGTCTCTTGACAAGTAAATAACAAAATGAGCTAGAAGATCAACCACCATAATGTCTTGTAAGATGGGGAAACTTGGACAATCATACAAGAAAAATTTCAAACCTTTAACAAACCCCAAAATCTTGGCTAGATTTCCATCAAGCTACAATACACCCTTACTATAAGGCACATACTTTAGTCCTAACCTGTCAGCAACCACCTTAGGTATAACTATGGTACTGGCTCCACTATCCACAATGCAATTGTGAACCAATTTTTCTCCCACAATGAGTGTGAGGTAGAAAGGTGGAGGATTTTCAGATATGGTGGATGGTTCTAGGACATAATTATGTGTTTTGGTAATGGTTATACCATCGTGTCTTGGAACTTGAGGGGATACATGAATGTTTGAGATTTATTCTTGTAAAAGTTCCTTTTGGCTAGGCATATGCAATACTTCCCAAAGAGAAATGCTTGTCTTGGTATTCTTCAAAGAATAAATAATGTTTAGAGAGGAAGTATTCACCTTGTCTTGCATTATTGAAGGCAATGAGGGAGCTTGAACTTGTTATATTGGAGGTTTGGTAGCCTTGCTTACATTCTAACTTTGAAGAGTAGTGTGACTAGTAAGATCTATTACATTGGTACTTGCACTTTGTGACCTTGGAGAGGCACTACTTGGAGTCACTTGTGTTTCTGGAGTATCTCCAAAATCCCTCTTTTTATCCCTTGTGTTGGCTGCAATTGATGTATTTTGATTCAACACGTAATTGTCTTCTACTTGGAAGTTCATAAAACTAGTACTTTGGTTGATACCTTCTCCTTGAACATCCCTTTGTATGAGATTCATTTATTCTAATGTAACATAAAGAGTAGCTCCTTCTTGAGCTACCAAATCTTGATTACCTTCTCCACCATTATGCATAATCTAACCTTGAGATTTCCACCAATGATCTAATTGTTCCTCTCCTTGAACTAGATTAGTGTGGACTAGAAAAACAACCTTTGTGGATAGAGTGGAATTAGGATTATAGTCATTGGGCTGCCTATTGAAACCTTGTGGACCTTGTCCTCTTCCTTGGTTAGTATATTGGGGTGGATATCTATAGCCTTGTTGAGGATATTATTGAGGATTGGGTAGAGCACTTGCATACATTTATGTGTGTTTGATCTAGGCTTGTAAAGACTAAATCGTCTCATCCTTATCTATAACATCATCCACATTCTTGGGAGTGGTTTTAAGTTTGACATTGTTATTTGGAACTTGTGCTATTTTTGGGATTTCAACTGAATTATGAAACAACAAAGGCATGGAAACTCTTGGAGGTAATTTCCCAGCTTATATCAAACTATTCTCAGTTTAATGGCTATCTCATATGCCTTAGGTAAAGTAAATCCTCCCATTAATTGAAACATTATTACCACATCAATTCCAATGGCCTTGAGATAGGTTGGGAATACAAATCTTAGAGGAGGCCTCATAATAGGTGGTAACCTATGCCATGTCCTTTGAAACTTTTCATTCAAATCTCCTATGGACTCATTAGGACCTCTCTTTATCACATTCAAATAGTGAATTAGTGAGGTATGGTCACTCTCATTCTCAAACCTATTCACCAAAAACTCTCCAAAGCCATCCCAATTAGTAATGTAACCACCTTTCAAAGTTATATAACAATCAAGTGCCTTACCCTTTAGAGACATGGTAAGTAATCTAATAGCTATATTAGCTTGGGTGATATTTTGGAAGTTACAAAAGTTTTAAATGTCCCTAATGTGTTAAATTGGGGTAATATGACCTTTTCCATTAAAATTAGGGAGACTTTTGATAGCATTGGGAGAAATAAGATCATATTCAGGAGGTTAATTGGAGTTTGGGTGTTGAAGGTTGGGAAAGGATGTCTTCTAGCCTTCTCTTCTTCCTCTTCTTGACCCCCTTGATCTTATTTTTCCTCAACTTCTTCTTCCTCTTCAAAACCTTCCTATTCTAGATCTCTAAATTATAAAAATGGTTCAAGATGTTATTCTTCAAGAGGATTTTTAGGTAGAGAGACTTGATTAAAGGCTCTACTAGAAGATGATATAGTGAAGACCATGAAGTATAATGTGAAGAAATTTATCTATGACCATAAACTCTCACCTTTTAGAGTTATTAAATGCTATATTAAGAACACTTCTATAACCTTGGACTTGTTAAGGCCAGCATTCACCTTGACATGGAAATAATTAGGACCAGCTATCCCACTGGGTGTGCTAAAACTATTGACACTTGGATTCACACCCTTGAGGATATTTTCATCTCTCCTCATCTAAGTGGAAAAATGTAGTCATCTCTCTTGTTGTGGGTGATAATTTCATTAAAATGAATCTCTAAATAAGGGGCTAGATCCCCTTGATGCACCTTTAAATCTCTCTCTCTAATTTAACAATTAGATATGAAAAAGGATTAAGAAAAAATGACTGAGAAACTAAACAGTGATGCACCAATGTATAATATCCTCCCAATTGATTAAAAATACTACTTAAAGATAAATAAAGTGTTTCTCACACAAAACTCACAACTCAAGATTCACTGTTACATCAATGTTTCATATGCTAGATTTGAGAAGGTATATGATTATTAGGAAGGGAATGAATGATTCCAAAGATGGATCCAATCATGGAACACTTCTAGGATATATCTACACTTAGAAAATAATGCTAGAAAAGACCTAAAATAATCTCCTTTCTGCAAATGGTATACCATCAAGAGTACAAATTAGAAAAGATAATTTTTCACTAGACTAGACCAACAAGATTCAAGTCATTAATCAATATTATAGCATATGAGTGGAAATAACACTTGTACATTTCTTCAAGACTTCTTTGAGTACAAATCTAGCCAATGTCTTCCCAATACCAGTGAAAGCTACTCAAATAAGGCAAATATATATATATATATATATATATATATATATATATATATATATATATATATATATATATATATATATATATATATATATATATATATATATATATATATATATATATATATATATATATATATATATTGAGAGAGAGGTCAAGCCAAGGATGTTCAAGAGTCACTTAGACATGTGTCCATATGTGATAATCAGTTAAAATTGCATGTGGAAGAGATGTGGGGTGAGCCATGCCATGTCAAGAGGTCTACTTTTCCAAAACAAGTCATAAGAATGGTGAAAAGTGGCATAACACCCTCAGAGTTGGCATAGGAAACTAATTCTATCAAAGATCATCCATGAGCATTCAAAACTAAAAATAGGGAAGCCAACACATAGCACTACTGAGGTAAATATAACTCATGATGATATTTAGAAAATGCTCTTTCTAACTATTAGTTATCCTTTGGACACCTATATTTATTGGTTTCATGGAAGCTCCTTGATTTGGGTCAACTACCAGTAACAGTTCAAACCATCGACCTATCTATTTTGTTTGCTTTGTCTACACTAGATGCTTAGGATTCAACCATATTTTACCTCCACATTTGCTCTCATGTTCTTTCCAAGTATTTTGGCATCAATAACTATTTTTTGTAGTTTTAAATTGACATTTTCAAGCCATCATTCCTTAGGTATTTATTTTAGAAATTTGTTTCTCTCAAATAATCTTTTTGAAAGAATTCATTCCTTAGACACTTTTTCCATGGTCACTTTGTCGCAACAATTTTCTTGAAAGAATTCATTCAGGATTTTTCTTAGAAATTCTTGTGGATAATTTTCCTAAACAATCTCTCAGGCCTTTTTTTTTAATTTGTATCAGATAAAATGTATGAAAGAATTGGGCTTTGACCTCTATTTTATGTGAACAAGTTTGCCAAAAGAATTCCATAGACAATATTTCTGAAATAATTCCTTCAAACTTTTTGTTTGGCCCTTTGGAATTTTGTCTTTTTACCCTTCGACCAAAATAAATGGTCCTTTGGAAATCTTAAATGACCCTTCAACACTTGGAAGTGTCCCTTTGAAACTTGGAAATGTCCCTTAAAAAATTTTAAGATGACTTTTGGAACTTCTATTTGGTCTACCTTCCTGCGAAAATACAATTTAAATTTTTTGTAAAGTACCTTTCAGCTTTCTAAAAATGTCCCTTAAAAAAAGTTGAAGTACCCTTTGGAAAAGTTGAAAATGACCTTTTTGGAAAGATGGAGGTACCCTTCAAAAAAATTTAAGATGACCTTTTTGGCTTGGAAAGATATCTTTTGGGGAAATTATTTTGGACAAAATGTCTGAGACAATTCTTGACACTTGAACAAAAAACCCAAAAACAAAACCTTTGAAGGAAATAACACCCAGCCAAAAGACCAAAACAAAGTCTCCAAATGAAATAAAACATGGTATTTTTTCTATGGATTAATGAGAAATACTCCTGAATAAAAAATTTGAATACTATACTTGGCCAAATTTTAAAGATACAAACTTAGGAGTGAAATTTGACCAACAGGTATGGTTAAGACATTTTGGCAGACCTTATTATAAGTTTGTAATTTTAAAACTATAAAAATGTTTTGAATATTATTTGGCATAGTTGGTTTATTATTTATACTTTTTGATAACTATGAAAATCAAGGATGATATAACTAAAAAAATATTCAAAACATTTTCATAGTTTTAAAATTATAAACTATATAATAAGGTTTGTCAAAATGTCTTAATAACATCCACATTGTCCTTTCAAATATTTTTTTATTTTAATTAACAAACCATACCAAATATAATATAATTATTACATTAAACATTTAAAAAACAAAATATAGTATGATCATGGGGCTCTAAGACTCTTTTTGTGTAGTACATATACTAAGTTCATGTGCAATACTTTGTATAAATTGAGTACAGACTGCAACTCACACTTCAAACATATTAGAAAACCTTATTATATTGTTTGTAATTTTTAAACTATGATTTTTTTTTTAATTTTCTTCGGTGCCACATGCACTTCCTTATATATGGTTTTAATAACTAAAAAACTTAAATAATAAATAATTTTCAAACCTAATGTCTATTTATTTCTAGCATTGAATGTGATGTAGATGGAATTAAAGCTACAGGGATCAAGGTTGAGATCTTACCCCATTTTTAATTCCACAATCTTCATGCCATTTTTTTTTAAATGATAAATATGCCATAATCAAATACATGAACCTCAAATCCATATATATATATATATATATAATCATTATGTAAAAATTGATAATTTATATACTTTGCATTATCTTCAACAAGATTTCTCAATTTTCAAAACCCCAATGTTCAATTTTCATATATATATAAGGACCACTTAGGATACAATAAACTTAAGCTAATCTTTCCCTATGGACCCATAGTCGGTTTATTATTTATACTATATATAACTAATTTCCTTTGATAAATAATGGAATGCAAGATACTTCTATGAAAAGTGAGGATGACATAATTGAAAAAATATAATTATTAGTTTAAGTTTATTGTATCCTAAGTGGTCCTTATATATATGAAAATTGAACATTGGGGTTTTGAAAATTGAGAAATCTTGTTGAAGGTAATGCAAAGTATATAAATGATCAATTTTGACATAATGGTTATATATATATATATATATATATATATATATGTCAAAATTGATCATTTATATACTTTGCATTATCTTCAACAAGATTTCTCAATACTCAAAACCCTAATGTTCAATTTTCATATATATAAGGACCACTTAGGATACAATAAACTTAAGCTAATAATTATATTTTTTCAATTATGTCATTCTCACTTTTCATAGAAGTATCTTACATTCCATTATTTATCAAAGGAAATTAGTTATATATAGTATAAATAATAAACCGACTATGGGTCCATAGGGAAAGACTATATATATATATATATATATATATATATATATATATATATATATATATATATATATATTGAGGCCTAGTTTGGAGAAGGTCAGGTTGAATTACTACATCTACCTTTATATATATATATATATATATATATATATATATATATATATATATATATATATATATATATATATATATATATATATATATATATATATATATATATATATATAAAGGTAGATGTAGTAATTCAACCTGACCTTCTCCAAACTAGGCCTCAATATATATATATATATATATATATATATATATATTGAGGCCTAGTTTGGAGAAGGTCAGGTTGAATTACTACATCTACCTTAAGAGTTGTCTCATAAAAATTTGTAAGAATATGTATTACATTAATGGGTATTTAAAAATATGATTTATTTGTCTTGAACATTTGTGTACTTATAAATCCAAATTAAAAAATGGTTTAGGAGGGCTACAAGGAAAGAAGGTAATTTGAGATAACTTACATTTTGTTTTGATTAACTCTCTCCCTCTACATCACAATGATACCAAAATAGAAATAAAATCCAAAATTTTAAGTTTAATATTACTATAATAGTGATGATGAACTTACTCATGATATGACTGCTGAAAAATTACAAAAAATTATCTTCAATCCACTTAAACATAATTTGCATAACCTATTCACACTTACAAGTCTTGGTATATACAATTTAAATTCATCATCATATGATACAAAATAATACTCAAATAAGGGAAAGCTAAAAATAATATATGAACATGTGAATGCTTGTTATTTAATTCATACCTCTTGGCTAAAAACATGAATCCAACCTTAAGAGGGACTAATGTAAATGATGTGAAAAATTTGGATTCCTCTCAAAATCCTCCACAACAAATTATTTAGAACTTAGTAAACTAGGATGTTCTATATTTAATTAGTCTTATGGTATTTGAGAATCACATGGTATCATTACCTCATAATAGACACATATATGATAATAAACTCATTCCTAAAAAGGGACCACTCTATTGTGTTTACCATTAGATCACCAAACATAATACAAATCAATGTGTGGCATTAAAAAACCATATTCAAAAACACAAAGGTGAAGGTCACATAAAAGTTATGCTCAAGTATAAAAATCACCAAACACTTCCAATCTTTCCACACAAGATCAATTTAAAAAGTAATAAAGGCATCAAAATCTAATATTTACCATAAATATTGATGGTATATCTTACTCACACTTAAAATTTACATAAAAAATTGGGACGCTATTTGTAATGTCTCATACTTACCTGCATTAGTTCATATTACTAAATAAGTACAACATTTTTATATTTTCCTTGAATCTATTAGATATATTTACTTACCCATAACATTCAAAAGTAAATTGACAAATACCATCATATGGGTAATAGATACCAAACCAAATATCACATTTTATTTTGGACAATATTGGGAAATAGAAATGAAAGTAATAATTGATACCATTATTATGTGTCTTACTTACCAATTACAATAAAAAATTATCCAAATAGTGCATGATGGAAAAAATGTTAAATCTATAGCAATAGTATATGATATTCCCTTACCAGATGTTGCAAAATCATCAAATGATTTGGCATAAACATTTGTGGAAAAAATATGATCCTAGAAAACCATCAAATAGTCATTAATCTTACAAGTGGGAGGAATAATCTATTTTAATTAAAATTTGAAAATACAAAAAGAAAATCCAAAAATACTAAAATATTCAGATAATTTAAAAATACCATAAAAATCAACATGTTTATAGTTGTACAATTTATTATGCATATGTCATTTTCTCCATGTTAGTAGATAACATAATATTCGTTATTATATATTGTTTCATGCTTCATTTGAGTGTGATACATGCATACCTAGGAACATGATATATGCACATATAGATGTTGATGTTTCACTCTACTCATACCTTAAGTATATTAGGGGCATCTACTTTTTTTATCATGATACACCTAGGTTACATTATTATATGATCACTTTCCATTATCATGTTTGATCTTATATACTTATTCATTCATATATCCATGATTATAACTTTCAAAGTGTACTTTATAAGATATATAGTTAACATTTTGAAAACATATATGTTTAGGAACTAGTGTACTAGGTTTATGTTAGTTACTTATATTTATCATAACTTTCCTATTTTTTCACTTTCTTGAATGTGTTATTTGCTTTATATTTTATTTCATTGTATTTATTGTTGGATT
Source organism: Torreya grandis (assembly GCA_037957365.1). NCBI lineage: Eukaryota > Viridiplantae > Streptophyta > Pinopsida > Cupressales > Taxaceae > Torreya > Torreya grandis. The sequence goes on from JARHVA010002979.1 coordinate 629,283, forward strand.
ATTTGAATATGATCCACTGAGTATGGCTTCCATGCCATGATTTCTTATTTATACATTTGAACATGTAATTCTATGCTTTAAGTAGATTTTAATAAGTCACATCACTTCAATTTTGTGACATTTAAACATTTCCCTTGTATGATGTCTCCTTGGACCATTTCATTTTGTTTTGTTTTTTAGTGATCTTGTGTGTGTATTTGATTACTTTTTGAGATTTTATTGTTACTCTCTAGATGTTTCCATGATCTACATCATTCATATTATTATTTGATGAAATCACATATTGTGTGCCTAAATGTTATATCTGCATAGACATGTTACTTCTATATATTACATGATCCATACGTAGCTTATATAATTATCTTATCCTTTTGAGGTAAGGTAGCTATCAGATTCTACTTCACCTCACCTCAAAAGGGGGAATATCAATGGAGTCATGTCATAAATGTGGATTCCACACTTTCACAATTTCATATTACAGTGGGGGCATGTCAAAAAGGTATGACCTCCACACTTATTTAGTACTTATCATCTCCATATTACAGTGGGGGCATCTTATGTAAACATGTTCTCCACATTTACACTAGTTCTCATATTCTCCAAATTATAGTGGGGGAATGTTATGGAAAAAATTTATCCACACTTCTCATATTCTCTATATTTAGTAGGGGAATATCATAGAAAAATGTCATCCGCATTTGCATTGATTCCATATTCATTAGATTTCATAGTATATGATTCAGATACACATTTATGGTAGCATTTTATAAATTGATATTGTTACTATACCTTTATTTCATATTGAGACATATATGAGGTGCATATGACATGTAAAGGGCACCTAAAATTATAAAATCAAATAATTTTCTAGATTTAAAATAATTTTATGAACTGTTATCGTACCCAGGTTTGAATTTTGTGGATTGTTATTGAGACATTGTAATGCAGTAGTTGGTTCACTTTTGTAAGGTTAAGTTGATTAAATCACTCAATCCTATCAATCTTATAAGTTAGAATTTATTAAATCATATAAATTTAATAGAATTATAGGTTGGATTTGATTAAATAATCTACCCTCATTAGATATATATTTTGAATTGATTGAATCTTTCACACTCACTAGATCATTCACGTATTTTGGTTACACAATTTATATGAAACAAGCTCAATGGATGTGTTACAATTGACCTTTACATCAAGGTTGGAGACATGTGTCCTCATACATACATACATACATACATACATACATATATACATACATACATATATACATATATATATATATATATATGAAATTACATGTTCAAATTTATTATAATCTCAACTTTAGTGCCTCAAAATGAGGCATCCTTTAAAATCAAATTACCAAAATGCAATATGGTTACATCAACACATAGGTGTACTCCTAACCTTGCTATGTCTAATTTAAATAATTTCAAATTCAGATTTCATATATTGATTATATATTGTAACATCATCTTAGGTGTATGTCAAACACCATAAAAACACTTAAGTTGGGCTCATGAAAATATAAGGTGTATTATACACAACCAGATATACATTTCTTTCTTTTAAACTAGAAATTTCATTACTATATTAAAGGAGGAAAAATGTAGATACTAAAATATGATTTATATTGTAATCTAGTCTTGTACACTTTTAAAATATCCTTCATGGTTATACATGTTAATTATAGGCATGCCTATTGTTGAAAGGATCGTATTCACTATATTTTTATTCATAAATTGCTTATCTCTTAGTCAAAACATTATTATTTTGATAACCAAGCCTTCTATATTGTGTAAAAATTTATAAACCTAATCATTGTCCTTCATTGATAGTTTTAGACTTGTACGTATTTTATAGCTTCCTAGAAACTTACATCCTAGGTAAATACTTGTGTTGATGCAAGTGTCCACTTTTATTAAAAAGTGTTTAATGCCCAAAAGTTATCCAATTTGTAAATGAAATGTATCCTAAAGGTCAACCTAAGTTATTTAATGTGAGACAATTCTAAAAGAGATTGATATATATATACAATATCAACCCTAATACTTTTCTCACATATAAAATACTAAAAACTCATATGTTAACTTACCAAGAAGCACGCACTCAAGCATTTAAGTGATCAAAAATACACTATTCATCCCTATTTATATATCAGTCATAGGAATAGTATTCCCCTAATTATAAAGCATTTGAAGAGTAGTCCTTAAACCATATTTTATAAGTTATAATATAGGTCATTGAAAAATTTTACTTATCACACAATGCATCCTTATGCACACACAATCCAACATGTAGGGTAGAACTACATAATTATGAGGCCCTCTTTAAATTATTATCAATGTAGGTAGTGCCCATTGATAGATGGGTCCTTGGGTCAACTCAACATTGTGAGACACTAACCCATTTATACCATAATCACTCCAAGGGTGAAGAATATAGGGTTTTATAATTTGATAAATAGTGATATCTTATCAACACAATCTATACACATTAGTATAAAGGTGATAGAAAAACTAAAAGGCTCCAGTTGGTCTCATCTAGATCCAGTCAGTATTCCATATCAGACACCTATATCCAACTTAGATGCCTACATCAAGGTAACCATCTAGATCTGATGCAAGTAGATAATGACACAAAAATAATATTCAAATATTTTTATTACTATTTTATGATCATCTCCTAGTCCACTTGTAGCCTATTCCAGACTAGTCTTGCATGAGCACAGTAATCTAGTTAAGTATCATTGTTCCCTATTCATTATAATATCTATCAATATATGTACTTTACTATTTTTAGAAATATCTATTGTATAAATTCATAATATTATTTATCTAAGTTTTTATTAATTGGATTTCTCATTATATTATTTTATCATCCTTATGTAAAATCTAATCTAATACTCTTTAACCCTAGATAACCCCTTATATCTAATTTAGGGTTAAATAGAGTTATAAAATGATTCATTCACATGTGTGCCTCTACCATATAATAGTAATTATTAATTATTCACTTATTATTATTTTAGCATGACTTTCACTCCTCATTATTATTTTTTAAAATAAAACATTAATGTTATTTTTTATATGGTTATGATTTTTGGAAAAAAGTGTGAAAGTGTCTGTATATGCAGGGAAGAGAGTTAACACTAGAGGGTTTACCTAATGTTATTTAATTTTGAGATTGATTTATATCTTTCCTTGAATATGCCTACGGTAGTATCCAAATGATGGAAAAAATATGGAATATGATCCCCTTCTTGCCTTGACCTTGCAATTGTACTTTTGGAGCTAATGGAAATTTTGGTTTTAGATATGTAATATTATTTTGGAATATATTTTTCTAATTTTTATATGATTATTGTGGAAATTTTAATTACTTTGAAATTTTCAAGTGTTTTTTCTTTAGAGAGTTTTCTTGAAAGTGAATATATATGTTATGCATGTTGAAGGACCTAAAAGTTCCACTTAAAGTTCCTAATGTTTGGAGTAGATAAATATCACCTAAATCTTCCTAAATCCTTTTTTAATAGTCTATGATTTTCCATATATCCATAAGAATTAATGGTTTGATATTTGATAAGTAGAACTCAAGATACACAATTTAGAAGCCAAGGACCTAATTATGGTTTTTTTTACTTAATAAAATGCATAAAATTTATGTAATTAAATATTGAAACTTGTGAATAAAATTGAGTATGAATAAAAAATTTATTGTTCTTTAGGGTCTTTATAAGGTGTAGGATGTTATTTGGTTTTTTAAGTAAGATTTGGTATTTTTTAATTGATTTAATAAAAGAGATAATTTTTAAGTGTAAAAAAGCAATCTTATTTTTTGGACACTATATTTTGATGTAGTGTGTTATTTTTCAACTCCATTTAAATGGATTAGGCCTAGGTAGGAGGTTGGGTCTAAGTCTAGGTAACATGGAGGGGTAAATCATTTTTTCAATTGTGTCACCTATCAATATTTGGGTGATGACATGTGGTAGTTCCACTTAAGTGGCAATGTTAGTAGGTATTTTCAAAAAAATTCCCATAGATTTGTGTTATGCACTTGAAGTTAGATATAGGGTATACATATGGTGGAAATGATTAGCTCAAGTTAGATAAATAATTTATTATAATATGGGAGGAAGAAATAAAGCCACTAAATTTCATTTCAAGGTTGGTTTTACCATCATTCATTGTGCCTAAGTTTTGTAAATTCATGAGGGTTTTTAGATCTTAAGGCATGAACTACAAGCATAAATAGTTAGGGGTGACTCGTAGAATGTTGATTAATCATCAAAAAATTTAATGGTGTGTAAATGGATTAAGTTTGAAGAGTTTTAAATATGGATTTATAAGTAGTGTTAGTTTCCATTCTATATTAACCTACACAATTAAACCTAGGAGTCCTTAAGGCCCTTTTCCAATATCTAATCTCAGTGATGATTGAGTGGTGTAATATTCACAAATGCAAAGGTGTTCCAAGTGGTATCATTGTTGCATGAGTTTTTTTTTGTAGTTGGGATGGTATTAAATGAAAATACACCACTTTTTTGGTGGCCCAAGGCATAGGTGGTGAGTTGGATGTCACTTGGTAGTGAAAGCTAATCCCAACTTAGTTAAAATAAAAATAGAGCCTAAATTTGTTGGAATCGATTTGGATAATTTTACATTGATATTGGGTTTTGATTATGACTCAAATTATTCTCTAAGGTATTTATGTTTTTCGGGCATAGTGGTGTCTCTATGATGACACCTTATGACTCTTATTTATTAAAATAAACATTTCCATTAACCATCTAAACCAATAAAAGAACACAAAATTTGTTGAATATAGAGAATTAAAATATTAATTAAAATTTACCTCAAGACTTGATATTTGAGATTTGAGAGGATATTAATGGTTGTCATACTAAAATGGGCATGTTACCAAAATGAACCAAAAATAACATGGAGTTAACATGGGTACCCCATTCAAACCTAATCAATTTGATAACTAATATTAACACCTTAAATTTTATTTTCAAGCTAAAGGCCATTATGTAGCCATTAATGGACACCAAGGGAGATATTTTTCCCTTTTTCCTTTTTCTCTTGTTTAAGATCTTAAAGAATCATAGTAATATTATATTTGGCTGGGGGAGGGGAATAATCAACCCAATCATAATTTGTACCAAATCAATAAATAAATCTAGAATTTCTTCAAAAATAAATTTAGCTTAGAGGATCCATTAATGAAGATCATCTAGGGACTTAGAGGATGAATGAGAAATACTATGAGATATTCCCCCATCTACACATTCCCCCTGTATACACTCATTTAATCTTCCCCTCTTATTTTAATCAACCTTGGTTGGGTTTTTGGACCATTATAATAAATCATAAATATTATCACAACTTTAGGTATATGGCATAATCTAAAGGTTGGGATAAGCCATATCTAATAGTGAATATTGTATACTACACCCACTAGGGTATTTCCTATGATATTTTAGGAAAATTTTGAGGTCACATGGGTTTTATTTGACCTTTTATTCTATCCTTTTTTTTAAAATAGACTCAATTTGAGATTATATTTCATTTGTGACATAAAGTTTGAATTTAAGATTCCTTATTGACTAGAATCATCCATGATCATGTTTAAACCCTATTAACCTTAAAATTAGGTTTTTTAACCCTATCCCATGTATAAAACATTTTCAAATTAGTTTTGAGTCTATACTAAGGCCATGGGGCCACCATAATTATTAAGGGTGTGTATGCCATCCAAGTCAAAATGGGTCGATTAGTGAAGGTGAGATTGATATCTTCCTATATCATAAAAACTACCCTAATATTTTCACCCACATACATTTAATATAATTTTCACTCAAAGATATGAAATAAACTACACATTAATTTATCTAGGTATAATAACTACCTTAATAGACTAAAATATTTGTCATAAGTTCCAATATTACAATAATAACTCTCATCTATTAATAAGAAGAAGGTTAGTGAAATTAACCTTGTAGGGATTATGGAATGTAATCTTTAGGTTCTTAAAGCATTTGAGTATAGTAAATTAGGATATAAAATATTCAATTAATATAACCACTAACTTGTGAAATAACTGAGATAAATTGATATTTCTAATAATAATAATGAAGGAGATAAATGAATGCTTAGCTAGAAATTGACTGAGATGAAAGATCTATAGGTTGAAAATTGGTACAAGAGATGGTATAGTCTTGAAAATAGGATCCAAGTGTCAAAAAACCTCCTAAATAATAGTTCCATACCCTAAATATTAGCACTGTGGCACTATTTTCCACTTATGGTGTTAGTGTCCTCTATGTAGGAACTATTTAGAGCTTTTGGGAGCACCTTCCTATTCCTATTTAGGCAAACCTTGATTCACTATATGTGAATTTTTGTCATTGATTTTGTATATAAACTTTATATATCTATTTTATTAGGGAATTTGAATTGGAATAATTAGTAAATGTGTGGTGTTATTTGGGTAGGTTATACATCCTCAACACCTCATTGTGATGAGAGTTGCTTATATACCAATACTCTGAGGAGGGATCAATCAAGTGCAAGTGAATATATTATGAATTTTGGTTTGAGTGATTTAAGTGATTCTTGAGACTATAAATTTTATTATTTTGATCTTAGGAGGGTTGTAGATGACTATACGCATAAGTAGGGAAAAATAGGGATTGATAACATTGATTGTAAAAAACTTGTTTTGAGCTTGTTTGTATGTATTTGTATTTAATTTCCATCTATGGATAAATGTCTAAAAGTCATGTATATATACTAATATATTATTTTTATTAGTTTTAAATAGGTTTAGGTTGACCTTAGGTTCTTTAGGAATTAAAAATATATCTGTTGGAGCTCAAAAGAGGGGAAAGGGCAATAGTGTCCAAATAGGACAATAACATTATGGAAGTATTATCCACTTATGATTCTAATGTCCAATGGTATAAATTAAGTCACTATGGAACTAGATTCCTAAGGAATGGTATAGGACTAATGTTTAGATGTCTAGGGGTGTGTTTGGCTCGCATAAAAGTTGGATAAGTGTCTAAATAGGCCCTAATATAGTTCTAGGGATAAGCTATGAATGGATGGTCTCAAGTAAAATTCTTATAACTCAAGTGCCATTTCTATAAAATTATATTCCCCCATTTATTCTAGAAATGTAACAAATTGAAATGACTAGGATAAATGAAAAATAAGCATACTTGGACTTACTTATGAGGCCAAGTTCATGAATTTGAATCTGAGTATGTGAATCATGATCCATTATGTGTCCTATAAATGAAATGTGCATAGATAAATCCTTACTTAAGAGATATTAAAAGTAAAGACAAAACTAAGTAAAGAGATAAGAGAGAGGAAAGTAATGAATACACCTCACTGGGTACACAAACCAATGCATAAACATGGTGACATCTTGTGTGTGCATGTAGATAGTGATCAAATCAGTCAATAACTTAGACCAAATTGATGGATTAATAAATACCCATGTTTGGGTGGCTCAATAAATCAATCTAATTTTTATTCCATGATTGCCCACCCCTAATCGATGGATCATGACCTATGAATAACTTATATTGGACTAATGGCTTGTCCAACCCTCTTATGTAGGTGGATCAAGAACTCAAGTAGACTATTACTCCATCATTGCCTACCCATGTTTATTAGATGCATATATAATTAAATTTTATAATGTAACTAAATTCTTATGATTTTAAATAAAACTATATATAATGTCTTTATAACCACTTAGGAATTTTGGAGTGAAAATTTGCCTAAGGGCCTCTTCACACACTTAGGTATGTAGTTTAGGGAATACACGATAATGTCAACCATTATATATGAAGTAAGGCATAAATCTAGTGTATTAATTATAACATGGTGTTTGGTGTGTAAAATGTAGAGAATGACATGGAGTTTTTCATTCCATTTGATCAACTGGTGCATAAGTGAGAATAAAAAAATAATATGTCATGCACATGCCCCGAAATTTGCTATCTAAGTATATGCATTCTAGATTGAATTGTAATAATCTATATCTAGGTATCTTAAAATCAAATAAGAGTGTTCATGTCGTATATTATGCCCCTAACCTAAGAAAACTAGTATGATTTTATGTAAAACCATTAAAAATTAAGTAAAAATTAATAATTTGTAATTGAATCTATGCAAACTTGGACTATAAATACTATGCCTTTAAGTTAATTTCAAAATTTTATGCTTTTAAGGCCACTAGAAATAGTAGCATACCTTGGCTATTAGCATTGTGGGGCTAGTGTACAGTTTTGGTGCTAGTGTCCTACTGTGTTATTTTTCTACTAAACTGATTCTAATCTCTATTTGATTATTTTTCACTATGTTTTTATGAAATTGATCTCTGTATTTTTTTATTGCATGTTATAAATTATATTCTGAGTGTATTTAGATGGCCTAATCTCTATGAAAAACCTCTATGAATGCCCCCTCTTTTGAGGGAAGTTATTAAACTTGTTCAAGAATTATCCTCAAAATAAAAAGCTTTATATCATATGTATTAGCATAAGCATATATGATATCTATGTAATAAACCATTATAATGTATATACATGAAATCATAATGTAATATAATCTAAGCATAAGTTTTTAATTTATGATGTATGTTAGATCCAACATCCACAAGACTATCAAGATAGATATAAATATGTAATCATGTGTATGAACAAAAAATCTAAGTAATAATCTAAGTAACTACCTAGGGAGATGGGGCATGATGACCATCATGACACCTAGGGAGGAAGGGGATATGCATGAGGTCCCTCATGGCATCTAAAATTGGAGTGTGTAATAAGTAAGAGATAAGTTTCATGGCCATGATGCATACATGAAATCATGCATACAACACACATGAGGTATGAAAAGTAAGACAAGGGGCTAAAATATAAAGGAAATGGGCACATTTCACTAAATCTAAGAAAATAATACATACAAGGACATGTTTAAATGTATATATATACAAATAACAATCAATATGGCTTAGAGCCACATAGAAGGACTTATTCAAATGTCCACATACACAATCAAGAAAACACACATAAGGGCATGGGCACATGTCTAAATCATAAATAGAATGAAAATAAATGGCATAAATCTATAGAATAATGGAATATTCAGATGCCCACAAATAGATGTGAAAGTATAGAGACACAATCAAGTCTAAACTAGTAAATATAGAAATTAAAGTATGCATGAATATTGTAGAGTAAAAATACTCTACATTTCATTCTAATTTTTAGTAGCACGTGATCCAAATCTCTATCCACACACACTTTGGTTTGAGATGGTGAAGTTTACATTTAGATCTTGGGCTTGATTTTATTTTTGCCTCATTTTTCTCTAAGTGTCGAAGTCAAGTGGAAGCTGCCAAGTGTCATTTTCTGAGGCACTTTTCATAATTTTAATTAGGTTTTGGAACATGTCATGTGTCCCATAGTAACTTAGTAGAGTAAAAAAAGTGTCAACATCCACGTCTCATATGCATTTCAAAGGTTTCTTTAAATAAGCTAAGTATCAGGATCAGGCAGAGAGCGCCAAGTGGCAATCACAGAAGGTTTCAATTTGATTTTCTAAAAGAGATGGAAGACACCACATATCTCAAATGAAGGGAGCAGAAGCCACCACATGTCAACCTATGAATTATCTTCATTTTGTTTCACTGATATAGTAAAGACTGTGGTGGGTCTCAGGTTTTGTTTCTGAAGCAAGCGAAAGCCACCAAGTGTTATTGTCTGCATAAATATGAAATGAGGCCCAGTTATTTCTATAATATAAATAGAGTGACACAGAGACCAACACATTTCAACTTCCATAAGTTTCTCAAAAGGTAGCTAAAAGTAGTGGAGATCGCCACATATCCCCAGTTAAGTAAAGCAGAGATTGCCATGTGTCCTTTGTTGAGGCAAGCAAAAATTGCCACCTGTCCCTATGCCTTTTTGAAGTTACTCAGGTGAGAAATGTTGTGGGTCTTATTTTATATTAAATTGTTAAAATTTTGAAGAAGTGGATTATGACAAGTGTCAAAGGTGGAACACTCCTAAGCAAAGACACAAAAGAGTATAAGTTACGCAGAAAGTGTCGTGTGTCTTCGGTAAGTGCTGCAGAAGATGCCAAGTGTCTTTCTCTGATGTCTCCTAAGTAATAAGAAGTTTTTCAAGGAATTAGCTAAGTTTCATCTTCCATTTAATAGAAGGGAGCATCATACGATCTGTTTTAGCTAATGAACTGTTGAAAGATAGAGCATTGTAGAATCTAAGAAATATCTTATGTTAGACACTTCTAGTTTGGTTAGATTTCAGTTGGGCTGTTAGATTGGGAACACATAAACAATCTAGAGTGAATCAAAGGCTATAAATAGGGGTGCAAAGATCACCAAGAAATCATCAAATAATTATAGATAAATTTTTTGGGAGAAAGATTGTCAAGAGTTGAGACTTTCTAGAGCTGTGATTAGGAATATCATTTGCCTTTGTTCTATTTTCTTAAGTTGGAAAGTTTATGTAACAGTGCATGTTTTTTTGCCTCTTATATGACTAGAGAATTAATAAGAGGATTGAATCTTGTGACTTTGTTGATATTTTCTGTGTCATTGCAAAAGTAGTCTAAGCTATGTTGTCAAGGGTTTTAGACTTTCTAGAGCTATGATTAGGAATGTCATTTGCCTTTGTTCTATTTTCTTGAGTTGGAAAGTTTATGTAACTATGCATGTTTTTGTGCCTCTTACGTGATTGGAGAATTAATAAGAATATTGAATCCTGTGCCTTTGTTGATATTTTTTGTGTCACTACAAAAGTAGTCTAAGCTGTGAGCCTCTATTTTTATTGTTTTCATCTTTTAAATTCATCATGCCTTGTTTGCTCTTAAATGTAATTAAATCCTACATATAGTTTCACTATGCTCAAATTAAGGGTTGAATTACATTCAGGCACATCACCATAGTTAGATTTTCTTTCTTGCATTTGTGTTTCTATTAAATTTCCTATCCCTTTTCCCAGTATACACTTGATATAAAGAAGAGACCAGCTTCTTAAAAATCTAGAGGTTGTTTCAAGTCGCAAGTCCCACATCTTGAAAATTCCCATTGTTGGTGTTAGAAACAAGCACAATTTTAACCATCAATAGTTTTTGGCACACCCGGTGGGACACTGTATTGAAGTTTCTTTCAAGATCATATGAACCAGAGAGCTACGAGGAGTCAGAGCTATAGACCAGTAACCAGATCTCAGTCTACTGTAAATCTAGGTATTCTTTTGCCACCTTTGGTAACTAGTCCTAAAAGAAGAGTCAACCAGTTTATACCAATACCAAGAGAAAATATGAGAGCCCCTATAGCACCAAAAAATTATGCAAGTTGGAACACTGGTAGTCCTTTGATTCTACCAATACCACTAGCCACTTGGGACCCTATCCTAGTGAATGCCCTAAAAGCTTTGCCCAAATTCAGTGGGAAAGACTTCAAAACACCTAAAGAACATCTATAGGATGTATCAGATGTCTATGATATACATGTTGTCACATAGAAAAATGTGGCCATAAGATTATTAGTAGCTTCTTTTAAAGTGAAAGCTCTAGAATGATACCAGTCCTTGACCCTAAATACCATATCTAAATGGGATCAGCTTGGAGATTTTTTCTTTGAAAGATTTGAGGAGAAGGGTGATAAGTCTTCTTTATTATAGCAATTGATTACCATCCAAAGGGCACCACAAGAAGCAATGACCGACTTCAATTCCATATTTTAAAAGACTGGGAAAGAATCCTTGCTACAGCCAAACCATTACCAGGTATGGCTATAGTGTTTTATCTAAAGGCTTTAAATTCAAACATATATATTATGATTCAGTCGCTTGGAGGTCAAACTCTACCAGAGGCTTATGACTATGTAGTCAGAGCTAAAAATAATTTGATAGATGTTGGAAAGTTGTCTCTAAGGCTTCCCATGCCCATGTTTCTAGAGATTTCCTTACCATTACCTCAAGAAGCCCCTAAATCCATAGCCCCACCTGTGTCTATGTACACATATCCTCAACCACCTATTAAAGAAATTGTTCTTGCTCAGTCATCTGAGCTAGATGATATCAAGAATATCTTAAGGACATTTTCAAATGAGCTAATTAATATAAAAAGACAACAAAATAGTTATACTAAACCCCAATATCAAGGCTATCAAGGAAATATATTTCCATCATAGCCAAACCAATATCATGGTCCTCCAAGGCAAAATAACCCTCAGCCATCAAACTAATTAGTTGCAGTCCCTACACCCTCACAGACTATTCCTCCCTATTCAAATAGAGAGATTGTTCTAGGGCAAAATAATTATACAGATAGTACCAATGCCTGGTGTTTCCCTTGCAATAATGCTCATATGCCTATATATTTTCCCATGGATAATCTATAATAAAAGTGGTAAAGCAAAGAATAATGGATGGATAATTTGTAAGTACTAGTGACAATCAAGTCTACCAATCTTCTAGTATGCAAAATTCAGTCTTAATGGCTCATATGCAAGGGATGTATTTGCAACAAGAAGAAGAAATAGCCCTATAATATGCTTTGTTCTCATGGGTTGAAGATGAATAAGTAGTATTCTTGAATGAAGCTTCTACTTCCAAGAAACTAGTGGTGCAATTAGACTAATATACTAGATCAAAGAAAAGAATGATGGAACAGCCTGAAGTTGTAAACAATGAAGTTATGAAAAATATTCCATTTCAAGGTCACCAAAATATAGTAGTTAGACAAGAAGTGCTTCAGCCAGTGCAGAATCAAGTAGTTCTTGGACAAATTCAAGAAAAGGCAAGGTATTCTTATTTTCCAAGAATTCAAACTTTGGGACCAATGAATGTGGTGGATCAACTGAAGATGACTCCAGCACAAGGATCAATTTGGGACATATTAGATATTCCTAAATAAAAGACACTATTACAAGAATCTCTTCAAGGCAAAGAAGTGCCCAAATGTACTATTATCAAAGGACCTACTAAAAAATAAAATCTCAAAGACATAATTCATCTATAGACAACAGCCCTAGTGAACAATGCGCCAAAGGTAAGAAAATCCAAACCAGATCCCTTCTATTTAACTATGATAGTTGGTGATAAATTGCTGCATAATGTAATGATAAATTTAGAGGCTACTACTACAGTAATGCCAAAGAAAATAAAAGATGCTTTAAAGATAAAATATATCCACTCACTAAAGGAGTTATGTAGCTAGATGGCAAATCAGTACAAATAATAGGGAGAATTAAATAATTCCCATTACAATTATATAATTTTCCAAATATAATTTTGAATCAAGATATAGTAGTTATAGATATACCTCCTGTATTTGGCCTATGTTTATCAAGAGATTTTACAGCCAAGATAGGAGATATGTCTCTTGACTGGTCTCACTTAATTCTAAGAACTAAATATGGTTCAAAGATGAAAATTCTATCTGAACCACTATCAAAGGATCACATCACCAATAAACCAATATCAAAATTAGAGGTAGATCATGCTATGATAAATAAGGAAGAAAGGGTTTTTGTTGAAAAGTTAGGTGATTGGACTAAGCATGATAAAGAAAAAGAAAATAACCAGTTGTTAGCTATGATGCATAGTGACCCATATGAAAATTATGACTCTATTAGTCTGGGTACTTATGTTATTTTTGATGAAGACCATGAAATCCTAAATGTTTTAAGGTAAGAGACACAAACTACTCAAGAATCCCAAAAAGATTCAGAAATCTGGACCTTAAATTTCGATGGGGCTAGAAGTAAAAATGGTGCTGGAGCAGGAATTTGCCTTACTGCTCCAAATGGTGAAAAAAATTTAAGGGCTATCTGTTTTCAATTTACTTGTAATAATAATGATGTTGAGTATGAATATTTAGTACATGGGCTCCTATTAGCCAAGAAAAAGGGGATAAAGAATCTAATAGTAAAAAGAGATTCAGAACTAGTAGTAAAGCAAATTAGAGAAAAGGCAATAGCAAAGAATGTAAGGATGAAATCCTATAAGCACAGAATTTGGGACTTAATAGAAGATTTTGAATCTTTTAATATTGAATTAGTTCCCAAGATTCAAAATTATGAAGCTAATAGGATGGCACAGATTGGTTCGCAGTTTGATCCAACAACTGGCCTATTAGTTAACAATGAGTCAGTAAAGGTTATAGTAAGGCCAACTATCCCAGATAATGATGAGAATTGGCAAGTATTTGAGAATGATTTTCAAGTACTCTCATTCTTGTAATAATCAGGGGAATTTGTTGATCAATTGCAACTGAAGATTGAAGAGGCATATGGAGATCAAATTATATAATTAAAGAATAATAAGCTTCCCAAAGGTTTAATCACTTTAGAGAAACTTTTTGATCTAGAAGATGTAAGCCTGAAGAAGAAAAGGTTCCAAGCAAACAAATCAGATTATTCTAAAATAGAGGTGAGTGAAGGGAAAAAATTAAAAGTTGGAAATTTTGCAACTCAAGAAGAAAAGGAAAGGCTAATTGAATTTTGCAAAAAATATGATAGAGTTATAGCCTGGAGCTATGAAGACCTTCATGGATATAATAGAGACATTATTCAGCACATAATAGAACTAACTAAAGGATCTAAGCCTGTCAGATAGAAATAGAGGCTAGTAAATCCAAGGATTGAGCCTCTAATGGTGGACGAGTTGCAAAAACTTTTAGATTCTAAAATAATTTTTCCAATCAAACACTCAACTTGGGTATCAAATCTAGTACCAGTTAGAAAAAAGAATTGTGATATAAGACTTTGTGTAGATTTTAGAGATCTAAACAAAGAATCTTTGAAGGATCACTATCCCTTTCCCTCCATGGAACAAATTCTACAAACTGTGGCTAGATTAGAGAGATTTTCTTTGCTAGATGGTTTCTCTAGATATAATCAAATTTAGTTGGCCAATGAAGACCAATACAAAACTTCTTTTACTACCAAATTGGGAACATTTGCATATGCTAAGATGCCATTTGGCCTATCAAATCCTGGAGCCACTTTTCAGAGAGCTATGGATGTTGCATTTGGGGAACTGATAAATAAAATCATCCTAATTTATCTTGATGATCTTACTATTTTTTCAAAAAATGTTGTTGATCATTTTGATCATTTAGAAGCTATGTTTAAAAAATGTCAAGAATTTGGAATATCCTTGAATCCTAGGAAATATATCTTTGTTGTCCCTCAATACAAATTATTGGGACATATAGTATCCAAAGAAGGAGTCTCCATAGACCCAAAAAGAGTGGTAGTTATAATGAACTTACCTCTTACAGTAAATAAGAAAGAAATTCAATATTTCTTGGGAAATATTAATTTCGTCAGTCAGTTCATATCTGACTTTGCAGGCTTAGTAAGACCAGTGACACTCTTGCTGAAAAAAGACCTAATTTCCAAGTGGACTATGGAAGGAAGGCAAGCCTTTGAAGAGGTCAAGAAAGCTATTTCAACAGCTCTAGTACTTACAAACCTAGACTTTTCTAAGCCTTTTGTAAAGTATGTATATGGAGGAGAGCTCAGTATTGTTGCTATCCTAACACAGAAAGATGATAGATAGGAGGGAGATCATCCAATAGCCTTTTTCTCAAGGACTCTTAGGGACTATGAAACTAGATATAACTTTGTGGAAAAACAAGCATATGCTATGGTAAAATCCCTCAAAAAGTTTAGGCATATTATATCAGGAAGTAAAATTCTGATACTTGTAGCTCATCCAAGTGTCAGAGAATACATCATGGAGGGTGAAATTACTAAAAAAAGAGCAACCTAGATAACCAAAATCCTTGAATATGATGTAGAGATCAAAACCACTAAATTAGTCAGAGGTAGGGGTTTGTGCCAATATATGACTCAAGAGCTTGAAAAGATGATACCTGAAGAGACAAATTTAGAAACAGAAGAAGAAATTGTATTAAGAATACAAAAAGTTGATCAGGAATCCTGGGTCACAAGCAGGATTCATTTTATAAAAAATGGGATTTACCCAAGAGAACTCCCTCAAAATAAGAGAATATACTATAGGATGCAAGGAGTTCATTTTTTTTAAATTGAACAGGTTCTTTTTAGAAGAAATTCTAATGGCAAATTGTTAAGATGTGTAGAAAAGGCAGAGGCTAAGAAAATACTACATGAAATGCATCATGGAGTATCAGGTGGACATTTTTCTACAAAAACCATATCTATAAAGATAAGTGAAGTAGGTTATTTCTGGCCTACCTTATTTACATATTGTTATCAGCTAGTTAAAAAATGTCAATCTTGTCAATATTATGTGGGGATGAGAAGGAATGCAAAAATGCCTCTTAGTCCTATAATTGTGGATGAACCTTCTACTCAATGGGGTCTTGAATTCATTGGAATAATAAATCCATTATCTAGTATGGGCCACAAATGGATCTTAACAACCACAGATTATTTCACCAGATGGACCAAGGTAGTGCCACTCAAGGAAGCAACAGAAAATGTGATCCTAGATTTTCTAGGGAGTATCACTACTCATTTTGGGGCTCCTCGCACCATAATTTTAGATAATGCAAAAGCATTTATAGGGTCTAAAGTATCTAAATTTGCATTAGATCATGTAATATATCTAAAAACTTCCTCTAATTATTACCCTCAAGGTAATGGTTTGGTATAATCAACTAATAAGAACTTGATTAGACTCATCAAAAGAATAGGGACTGATCATCACAAGGAGCGGCATAAAGTGCTTAATTTAGCACTATGGGCTGATAGAATCACACCTAAATAGGTGATCAAAATGTCCCCATATGAATTGTTCTATGGAAAGCCTACTATAATACCCCTTAGCTTGGAGATTCCTACTCTCCAGTTGATCAAACAGATTGAAATTGAATAAAATGGCCCCATGCAGGTCAGACTCGTAGAACTTCTAGAATTTCAAGAAAAGAGGGATGTATCACATGATTGATTCATTGATAAATCATCAAAAAATAATTAAAGACTATTTTGATAAAGGACTTCAAATCCCCATTTCAAAACAGGCTCAATTGTTTTGAAATGGGATGCAAGAGATGTCAAACCAGGTCAACACACTAAGTTTGAAGTATTATGGACTGGCCCTTATAAAATTTGTGCATGTAAATATAAAAATTTGTTTGAGCTAGAAACGATGGAAGGTGAACCTAAAGAGATTCCTGTGAATGGAATCTATTTGAAACATTTTAGTTAAACTATGTTTTTTAGCAATTTTTTATCATGCGAGAGTTGTAGATTCTTTTTGAGCAGGCTCAAAAGTCCTTAGGGTTGCCAATAAATGTAGAGTAAAAATACTCTACATTTCATTCTAATTTTTAGTAGTGCATGATCCAAATCATTGTTCCCACACACTTTGGTTTGAGACGGCGAAGTTTACATTTAGTGTGGGCTTGATGTTATTTTTGCCTCATTTTTCTCTAAGTGTCGAAGTCAACCAGAAGCTGCCAAGTGTCATTTTTTGAGGCACTTTTTATAATTTAAATAAGGTTGAGGAACATTCCACGTGTCCCATAGTAACTTATCAGAGTGCAACAAGTGTCAAAATCTGCATCTCATATGCATTTCAAAGGTTTCTTTCAATAAGCTAAGTATCAGGATCAGGCGGAGTGCACCAAGTGGCAATTGCAGAAGGTTTCAATTTACTTTTCTAAAAGAAAAAAAATATGCCATGTATCTCAGCTAAAGAGAGTCAAAGACACCATTTGTAAACCTCTAAATTATCTTCATTTTGTTTCACTGATATAGTAAAGACTGTGGTGGGTCTCAAGTTTTGTTTTTGAAGCAAGTGGAACTTGCCAAGTGTCGTTGTCTACATAAATATGAAATGAGGCCCAATTTTTTATATAATATAAATAGAGTGACATGGAGACCAACATGTGTCACCTTCTGTAGGTTTCTCAAAATTTAGCTAAAAGTAGTGGAGATCACCACATATCCCCAGTTAAGTAAAGCAGAGATTACCATCCATCCTTTGTTGAGGCAAGCAAAAATCACCACCTGTCCCTATGCCTTTTTAAATTTGCTCAGGTGAGAAACATTGTGGGTCTTATTTTTTGTTAATTTGTTAAAATTTTGAAGAAGTGGATTATGACAGGTGTCAAAGGTAGAACACTCCTGAGCAAAGACACAAAAGAGTATAAGTTATGCAGAAAGTGCCATGTGTCTTTGGTAAGAGTTATAGAAGATGCCAAGTGTTGTTCTCCAGTGTCTCCTAAGTAATAAGAAGGTTTTCAAGGAATTGGCTAAGTGTCCTCTTCTATTTAATAGAAGGGAGCATCCTGTGATCTGTTTCAGCCAATGAACTACCAAAAGATAAAGCGTTTCAGAATCTAAGAAATATCTTCTGTTAGATACTTCCAGTTCAGTTAGATTTCAGTTGGGCCATTAGATTGAGAACACACAGACAATCTAGAGTGAATCCAAGGCTATAAATAGGGGTGCAGAGATCACCAAGAAATCATCAGATACTTAGAGAGAATTTTTTGAGAGAAAGATTGTCAAGAGTTTAGACTTTCTAGAGCTGTGATTAGGAATATCATTTGCCTTTGTTCTATTTTTTTAAGATGGAAAGTTTATGTAATTGTGCATGTTTATGTGACTCTTATATGATTGGAGAATTAATAATAAGATTGAATCATGTGCCTTTGTTGATATTTTTTATGTCATTGCAAAAGTATTCCAAGCTGTGTTGTCAAGGGTTTTAGACTTTCTAGAGCTGTGATTAGGAATGTCATTTGCCTTTGTTCTATTTTCTTGAGTTGGAAAGTTTATGTAACTATGCATGTTTATGTGCCTCTTACATGACTAAAGAATTAATAATAAGATTGAATCCTATGCCTTTGTTGATATTTTCTATGTCACTACAAAAGTAGTGTAAGTTGTGAGCCTCTGTTTCTATTGTTTTCATCTTTTACATTGATCATGCCTTGTTTGCTCTTAAATGTAATTAAATCTTACATATAATTTCACTATGCTTAGATAAAGGGTCAAATTAAATTCAATCGCATTGCCACAGTTAGATTTTATTTCTTGTATTTGTGTTTCGGTTAAATTTCCTATCCCTTTTCCCAGTATACACTTGATATAAAGAAGAGAACAACCTCTTAAAAATATGCAAGTTGTTTCAAGTCGCAAGTCCCACATCTTGAAACTTCCCATTGTTGGTGTTAGAAACAAGTGAAATTTTAACCATCAACAAATATGTGGTACAAATTTTTATAATAGCAAAGATGTACATAAACAAAGCCTAAAATAGTAGTAGTTAGAAAAAAAAATCTATGTAGTGTAGGATGATCAATATCAAGATAGAAAAAATGTTAAATTTATGATATAAATTTTATAAAGATGTAACCTAGAAATTTTAATTGTGTATAGGATACCCCCAAATGGGTGAAAGTGTCAAATGAAGAACCTATGTATGTGTGTATATGCCCCTAGTGGGTAGATAGTAGTAAATCTAGATCTATGTGGTGGACCTTAGTCCTATAATTATCTACAAACATTTGAAAATAACAAGAGAATCATGTATGTGTGATAAAAACTAACTATACTAAGATATATAACATATGTAGTATGTAACAAGTATAATAAATGTAAATATGGAAATGCATACATCTATAATTTGTATTTTGAGTAAATATTTAAATGTTTTTTGTTTTCAACATATTATATTATTTTTACATTTTATGGATATAATCTATGTACAATCCACATGAGAATGAAATTATATACATGGAGTAAAATGAATGAAATAATGTACAAGTAGAGAGGAACATACTAACTAATGAGTCTTAAAAGAGACTCATTATCAAGGTGTATTATATCAAATAAAGGAATAATGATCATGCATGCTATGTGAAAATGTATCTATGGTCTAGGAATTTACTATGTTAAGTGATCTCTAACTAACACTACTTGTGTAGGGTTAGGAATTTAAGTAGTTGAATGAACTAGCCTATGAGTTATGTTATGAACCTAGAAATCTAGTTGAACTGACATATGAATTATGTTATGGACCTATGAATATGGCCAAACTATTTTAATAATTATAGGGTTCTTATGGATCCATATAGTATAAAATGTTGTAGCTTTTTTAAATGCTATGTGATAAGAACCCTGGGAACTCAATAACACTAATCTCAAAATGAAAGGGGTAGAGAGGATCTCTAAAGTCTATACCATGTCTCTAATGCATGGGTATCTCTAATAAATGTCTTTATGGGAGATTATGCATATGTGGTAACACTATAAAACTAAACCTCACCTACACTAGTGGCTCAATTTAAATCTATGGTGTACTAATAGAAACTATACTTGGAACTGTAATTGTTGGTTATTATGTAGTTACCTATGGGAGAGGTAAAGGATACTCATATGGAAGGCCCTTAATTGTAACCACCTGATTGGCATGTATATACTTTTGGAATTTATTTATGATGGATGGAATGGTTTGAAGTTGTATCCATGGCCTAATTAATAACATGTATAATTTGCTTCCACTAGGTATGACTAAAAATCTAGTGGCCACATGTGTTGGCCCAATCTATAATGGGAGTACAATCTCACTAATGGAAATCTAAATATCACCACTAAAACCATGAATAACTGTATTTTTTACATAAATGTCCTATTTTTAATAACCCAAATATTTTATAAGTGTAATGGTACACATGTTAATACTTGACCTATTGTCAACCATGACACTCTAAATAAGATGATGATTAATGTAAGATCATATAAAGAGTGCATGTAAATATGAATCACCATTGATAATCACCTAATCTAAGAAAGTGATAAGAGGTCTATTTATAAATTTAGTATGATATAATCTAATTATATTATGTAGGGTTTGAGTATCCTCTATAGTAGTATGATAATATGACATTGGTGGATGAACCTAATATGTGTAGTGAATACCTAAAGTGCCTCCTACCTCATTATCTATGTGTTTTCAAAATGGATCTAAAAATATTTTTAATGCCTTATCTTATGTTGGTTTAAATTTATGTGCCTCTATAGGTGTGCCCAAATGAATTATATTGGCCTCTATCAATTCTTGTATCTTATGTCTCAAATTGATGCATTTGTTTGTAATATGGCCTAATGCCCTCTAATAATCACATAATTCATTATAATCATAGATATTTGGAAGAGGCCTAGTTGTATCAACCTTTTTTTGGGAGGGAGATATATGCCATTGAATTTTAAGAGAGAATATAAAACATATTTATATGATTTTAAAAGATTTTTAAGAACTCTCCATGAAGAAGTTGATAAAACCAAGCGAGGAGGTGGATATAAAGTCGTATTAAGTATGATATTTTGATCATTATTATTTTCATTGGGTTTCACCTTACATGGAGGCTTATTAAAAATATTATTAGTTGAATCTATTGTTATTTTTTACTTCAATTTACCCATAGAGAGAATCTTGACTTCCCTTTCTTTCACTCTGTGGCATACATCTATGAATGTTGGAAACTTCTTGAATAATATAGCCTCATGTAACATTGGTATTATAATTTGTTTGAATATGTATTATAGATATTTATCTACCATAGGGCTATTCATCTTTTCCAATATAATTTTATATCATAAAACATATTTTGATATAGGTTCATTAGTTTTTTTCTTAAGTTGTGCCACTTGAGCATATTAAACCTTATAGCTTATGTTAATTAAAAAAAGTGCCAAAAAAATATTTGTCAATGGATTAAATAAAGTGATGGAATAATTTAAAGGATAGTAAAATATTGAATACATGCTATGTGGAAAGATCATAAATGGTGTTATAGGTCACCCTTACCATCATATAAAGTAACTTTGGGTGCCACAAATCTAGATGGTAAAGAAGTTGTCTCTATGTGTTATGACAAAGGTGTATGTAAAATAACATGATAATACCAGACTTGTGATGGCCTCAAATAACCCTATTAAATATTTAATCATTTATCTTATAGATCATGGATGTCATACACAAGGTATTGTTTATATGGAGAGGAGGAACTAGCCATAGGAGGTGTTTTCATTGATGAATGTTGTCAAGTTAAAAAATGTTGTTGAACAAGATGAGTTTCCCCCAAAGTAGGTGTAATATTGATATTATTATTTATGGGAGTGATATATTGAACATTGTTTTATTTTTGAATTTCTTTATGGATAATATTGATAAGTTCATTTTGCATATCTGAGTGTTTTAAAATGAAATCTTATATTTATCTCTTATTAGTTTCATCAAATAGGTTGTTGTATTATACCATTTTAGGTTGGGAAGTAGAAAAATAAATAGTTGTATATATTAAACATTTAAATAAATTTAATCTATGAAAGATTACAAGTATTAATATTGAAACAAATCTAAGATTTTGGAACTAATATTTGAGCATATAGAAAATGATAAAAACCCTAAGAGCATCTAAGGCTAGGGTTTGGGTTGTATTTGAAGTAAGTTAGGTTCACCAAATGATTTAACTTTCTAGGGTTTATAGAGTGTAATCCCTAGGTTGTTAAAGGGTCTGATTATAGTAAATCAAGGTATAAAATATGATATGAATATAACCACTAACTTTTGAAATAAATGAGCTAAACTGATATTTATAATAATAGTAAATAAGGAGACAAATGAATACTTAGATATAAAATGATTGATACGAAGGATATAAAGGCTAAAATCTAGTACAAGATTTGCATAAATGTCACAAATATGATAATGTCAAAGCCCCTCCTAGATAATATCACCCTACCTTGGACAGTATTGATAGTATCCTCTATACAAAAACTATTTTGAACTTCTAGGATCACTTTTGTCTGAGTATGTCAATCTTGTTCCTATGTTTACAAACCCTAATTCACTATTTATGACCTATTATGATTGATTTTATATACAAACCCTAGACCTCCATGTGATTAGGGAATTTAACTTGGCATAAGTAGTAAACATGTGGTGTTAGTTAGGTAGGCTAGACATTCTCAACACCATATTTTGATGAGAGTTTCCTACATACCAATACTCTAAGGAGGTATCAATCCCAATGTAATTTTCCCCACCTAAGTGTTTGTGTAAGTGCAAGGGAAGATAGTATGAATTCCAATTTGAGTGATTTATGTGATTCTTGAGACTATAAATCTAAATACTATGATCTTAGTAGGGTTCTAGATGATTGTATGCATAAGCAACGTAGAATAGGCATTGATAACCCTGATTTGCAAAACTTATTCTTAGCTTGTTTGTCTATATTTGGATACAATTTTCATTTAGTGGATAAAAGGAAAAAATACACATACATATATTTATCTGGTGCTTATGCATGTTTTAAAATAGGTCTAGGCTAACCCTATGTGCTTTAGGAATTGAAAATATATCTATTAGATCTCAAAAGAGGGAAAAGGAAAATAGCACCCAAATAGGACAGTAACATTGTGGCCCTATTTTCCACTTATGGTGCTAGTGTCTAGTGGTAGAACTTAAGGCACTAGAGGCTTGGATTCCTAAGGAAGGGTGTGGGACTAATTTTAAGATGTTTATGGTCATGTTTATCCTGCATAAAATTTAGATACATGTCTAAATAGTCCTTAAGATATGTATAGGACTAAGTTAGGAATGTATGGTCTTAAATAACACTCTTAGCACTCAAGTGTCATTTTTAAATGATTAAAGTTAGTGTTAAGGTTTTGATATAATTTTTCTTGTAATATAAGTATTATTATTAATTGATGTTGATTAATTTGATTACTTAACTGATAATATATTGATAAGTGTGCACATAATTACTTCCTCTCTATATTTACAAATAAATAGTACAATGCATTTTAAACAATATAATAATGTATATGTTATTAAATACAATAACATCACCCTTTATATTTAATCAATAAATAGAAGGATAGAGGAATCACATAACTATTCCCCCTTGACAACACCATTTTCCTAAGCTAAAAAAATGAATATCATGGGGTACATAACTATAACATGACACTAGGTTGACTATAAAATATAGATCATGATAAGAATGAGTAAAATTAATAGTACTTCCCACCAATTTCATGTATAATTTACCATAAATTGAAGGTAAATAAAACATTGTGTAAATATTGACTTTTACTAATAAATATTCGATGTGGACTTGTAATCATACATGTTTAAGTGATTGAGTATATCTTAAGCATACTTACATTAACATACAAATATTTCATTCTTAGATTGTGAAACCTGAAGACCAAGGAAATAGTATGTCAATTCTAAATATTTCATCTAAAATTGATTCATAAACCATGTTTTAACATCATGAATATACTTGGTAGAATTTCCTATAATGATTGAGTCATTTACATACATGACCAAAATATGGAATTTCATGTTTATTTTCTTAGTGTAGACTATAGATCAAATTATATCCATGTAAAACTATGGTTGGGTATACATTTTTTAAGATTTTAATACCATGTTTGAAGATCCTAATTCAAGATATACAAGTAATTATTAAATTGAAACATATAGGTTGATTTTGCACAACTAATAAATCCATGAGGCAAGGACATGTATATCTAATTTTGTAAGTCACCAAAAAATATATATATTTATGTCCATATGATAGGACTCTCACATTTTTTTTGCAGCCAAGTAGAGTAAAGTCATGATTAAAGTCATCTTGGAAACTAGAGAAGTTTTTTCAAGGTAATCAATACCTTCAACCCATTAAAAAAAAATTATCCAAGCTTAGATTTTTCCCTATCAATGGATCCATATAATACATAATTTTTTGGTACACCCACTTTCACCTCATTATTTTTATTCATTTAAAAATTGGAATCAATTACCAAGTGTTTCTATTGTTCAAAAAAATAAGTTATGATACGATGGTTTATTTCTACTTTGGATTTTTCACAAGCTTCTTGGTAAGTCTTAAAATCCTTAATCACTAATAATTTTTATAAGTGTGTAACACTAAACTAATGTTGTGATCAATTCATATTTGGATCTCTAAAATTCATACCAATACACTAGCCTCACTATGAATTTTTTCAAACCATTTTTATTCAGGTTGCATTGATTATGCAAGTGTAGTATGAACTAGTTACAACATTGATACTAGAATAATTTATTTTGATAGCATTAGAGGAACTTATGATCCCCTCTATGAACCATAATATAATTTTAAATGACACTCATAATTAAATTCATCCAAACTACCTTCTTCTATAAAGGATAATGTAAGATATGTTCTTGAAATATCAAAAAATAATGGACGAGGAGAATATGTTAGATTGTAATCCTGAGATTCTTCATCAAATAACACATCTGGCCAATAAATCACTTGAGTGGTGCCTAGAAAAAAATATGATATGCCTTCACATCTTCAAGATAACCAAAAAAATACAAGGATCACCTTTATTTTTCATATATTTTCCCTTATTATTTGGGATATGTATTGATGCATTACACTAAAACCCTAAAAAATAAAACATTTAACTTAATAGTAGAGAATTTTAAATGAGTAATTATTCACACTTAATAGTAGGGAGTGAAATTATAAATATAGTTCACAAATTAAATTTATCCTACCTAAATTTGAGGAGGAATTTCCTTGAAATTTAACATATAATTGGATTTTTCTTTGAGTGTGTGATTTTTGTGTTCAACAACATCATTCTTATAAGGTATGTATAGATCAATATAGATTTGAATGCCTAATTATTCCAAAAATTTGATCATATATTTTTTGAGATAATATCCTTAATTATATATTATGAGACATTGAATCTTTCTCTCTAACATATTTTCAATAAGGGCTTGGTAAAATCTCAAGTGCTCAAAGACCTCATTTTTTAATTTCAAATAGTAGACCCTTGTTCAGTAAGATAAATCATCAATAAATGTAAGAACATATTTATTTTTCTAAAAATAAACATGGGATAATGACATGAGATCATTGTGAGCCAACTTTAATATATCACACTCCATCTTATATATTCATTTAACAAAAGGTTCCCTATGTTTTTCTCCAAGTGAACAACCCAAATAAACTCCATATATGAAGGAAATTTTCATCCAACCATGAACTATGTTGTTATTAATGAGGTCCTAAAATGATTGATAGTTAATATGATGAAATTTATGATGATATAGTTTACTTAAGTCACTTTCATGTGCAATCATGACTTGGGAAGGTTAATTTAACACAAAATTATCCAACTTGTATAATATAACTTTATGATCAGTCTTATTAGTATTCATGGAAAAATTTAGTAGTGAATATTTATAATTAAGTGAATTTTAGGGATTTAAAGACTCATTATTGAATATTTATATAATTTTGGATCTTATAACACAATATAAAATATAAAATATAAAATATACATTATTATTTCTCTCTCAAAAAACCAAATGATTTTTAGTCCCAATGTGGGTTTAGTTTTGAGTTTAAGAGAAAGTGATGGTCTAGTATTTTAAAATTGGTAAAAATTATATGGATTGATCCCATTTACCAAAAATTTAAAGGTAAATTTCAAAAAAAGAAAAAACATTCACTGCTTTTACCTAACCTTAAAATGTATTATATGTATTTATATATACACTTGAAATTAAACACTATTTTTCTAAGATTGAGATGAGTTTTAAAGTTCATGATGCTTTTCTAAGATTTTGATGCTCATCTAAGAATGTGATCCTTATCTAAGCTTTTGATGATGTTTAACCTTAAAATTCATTTTTAATCTTTTGATGATTATATAAGTATGTGATGCTTATCTAAGTTTGTGATGTTTTTCTAGGCCTATAATGCATTGTTGAGATCATTATGTATTATTGAACATGTGGTGCATTTTTTAATGTGTGATGCATTACTAAATCTATGTTGTGTTTCTAAGCATGTTATTGTTTTATAAGGTAGTGATGATTTTATAATATTTTGGTTGTGATGTTTTTCTAATATCATTATGTTTTCCTTTCTATTATTTAATTATTATAGTACTATGATATATTGAATGAATTTAATTGAATATTTTTCCATGATATTTGTTATTCATATAATATATTATTTTCTTGCCTATCCTAATTCATGGGTTATATTAGAAAAATGGATTCTTATAATTTTAATGATAAATATTTCCTGAAAAATATACAAATGATTTAAATGATTCAAATTATGATTTCATATCTAGAGATAAGCTTAATGATAATATTCATGAAACTTTTGAAAATAAACCTATGAAACATCATTCTTCTCTTCCTAAATTGTGAAAATAGTAAATGAAGTAAATTATATTATTATTATATAAATAAATATTGTAGATACAAATAACCAACTACACCTATTAGAATATAACTTCATATAATCAATGACAACGTGACAACATATTGAAAGAAATAACTAGAACATCAACTAGGCAGGGTTATTTATTTCTTTAAATCTCATTTAAGTTTGGAAATGTAGTTTAATAACTTTTAATTTATAAAAAAAATCAGTTTATTATATGTTTTCAATTATAAATTCCTTTTTTATGAAGTTATTTTAGTAAATTCTATATTATCCATATGTTTAGAGTCCCTTGAATCTAAAATCAATTCAAATATTAGTGATTCATGTGATGTTTCAAAAAATGTAGCTCTTGTCTTAGAGGCACAGAGCTTTTTTTATTTATTTTTTCTTAAACATGACATTTTATTAAAACACGATGTCTCATCATGGCCTATTTTACCATAAAATTTCTAATATTTTTTGTTGATTGTTGCATTTAATTTCTATTTTCCTTTATTATAACATGTATCAAGGATATGGTGTCTCAGTTTAGTAACCTTAGGATGAGGTTATTCTTTCCATTTTCCTTTGCCAATGGCCTTGGATTTTCCAAAATTATGGTATGAATTCACATTATTTCCATTGATAATTATTGTTTATTTTTGAGAACCTATAATTTAGATGTCACTAATGAAAATTATTTTCTATTATTTTCTTTAAATTTTCTCAAAAGAACTCATCAAAATTAAGTACCACATATAATGGGCCAAAATAAGATTGATGCACGTGGTTATTTAAGATGAAGATTGAGTAGGGACAACCTACTTATCATAAAATACCCATAACTATTTGATTTTCCATTTTAGTAACACCTGAATAAATAATATGAAGTCTTAAGCACTTGACTTGAGTGATGAAATCCTAAATGAGAGGTTCTTTTTGGGGTTAAAATCAACAAGATCATTTTATAATTTTCATACCCATATATTACTTCATTATATATATATATATATATATATATATATATATATATATATATATATATATATATATATATATATATATATATATATATATATATATCCACATTGTCCATGGTTCCATGACACCTTAAAATTTAAACTTCAACTTAAGAGAAATTGATTTTCCAATGATACTCTAGCTTCATCACAATAATTATCACACTTGGCCTTTTTTATATATCTTAGGGAGTAATTTATTGATTCAAGGAAATTTGGTAGAGACCTTTACTAAGAAGGACATCCAACATATATTTTTTAATGTTGAATTAGTTTACACTAGTGAGAATGACCTTTTACTCTACCATTTTTATCAAAAATGTGAAGAGAAAAAAAAATTCTCTCAAAAAATTCTTTGAATTTTAATTTTTTGTAAAAATATGGTATATTTTGAAAAAAATAAACATTAAAAAAAATCATGGAAGGTTTTTGAAAACAAACTTTTGAATCCTATTGTGTGATAGGGAATTTCACTTTCAAGAAATTTCATGGTTGGAAACCTAGTAAGTGCTATGTAATTTCACTTTCAATAAATTTCAAAGTTGGGAACTTAGTTGGCACTAGGTGAATTCACTCTAAATAAATTCTATGGTTGGGAACCTAGAAGTTGCTAGGTAATTTCGTTTTTAATAAATTTTATAATTAGGAACCTATTAGTTGTAAGCTAATTCTAATTTCTATAACTTTCACAAAATAATATTGTAGAAAAAACACCTTTAGGTAAGTAGTGATATAAAGACTCCATGTTTTACAGAAACTTGAAAAATTAAAAAAAACTAAGAAATTTAAATGATTCAAGGGTAAATTTTAAAATTTTAAAGGCTAAAAAAACTAAGATAGGTGACCAAAACACAAAAAGATTTGGGAAAAAATAGTTTTAAAGGGCCAAAAAACATTAAAATATAGAGGATGGCTACAAGAATGTATAGAAATAAAAACAAAAACACTTTTGAGTTGACCTAAGTTGTTATATAGGGCTTAATGTTTTAACTTAGTCATTTTAAATAAAAATCATATGTTAAAAAATAGAAATAATCAAGTAGACCTAGGTTATAATAGGGTGATAAAAAATTATTTTCTTTTTTTGGTGTGCCTTTTTAAAATATAAATTGTAAATTATAATTATAAAAAAAGGTGTTAGGATTCCATTTAAGGATAGGTTCTAACCTTCATAATTTTAGCTTCAGATGTTTGTTTCAATTAAAATTAAGGTGTAGACAAAATTTTTCTTGTGTTCATGATATGAGTGTTAGGTTAAAATAAATATAAAGGTCTTAAAAAGGTGCAAATCTTAAAATGATCCTTCAAAGGTAGTTTTTCAGAGCATCAATCGATCTAGCATCTCAAACTAAAACAATGTAGAGGTGGAGCTTGTACAAAATCTTTGATACCATTTCACATTCCTATATATGTTCTAGGATCATAAAAACTACCCTAATACTATCACCCACATATATGCAATAGATATATCAATGAAAGTAATGAAATATAATACATATTTATTTATCAAGGTATCATAACTACCTCTTTAGATAAAATCTTTGGAAAAAATTTAATATTAAAACAATAACTCTCATCAACTAATCAACATTATACACTAGCCTTCTACATCAATATATATATTTAAGAAAAAGGTTAAGGTTTGGTTTTTTAGATAATTTTATTTGTATAAAAAGTCTTATTATTATTTGAAGTCAATTAAGTCAATTAATTAATTGATAACCTTATCTAATTATAGTATATGGATAAGTGTGCACATAATTAGTGTCTAGCCATATTTTTAATTAAATATTACAAGTGAATCTTAAACCATACGATAGTATATGAGTTATTAAATACAGTAATAATGCATTGATATTCATGCCCATTATTCCACATGGCATGCATTATTGATGCATGGAGCATCACATGCCCCTTTTTGTGAATTGTATATTCTCAATTTAAAAATCACCTATTTATGTTTTTTTATTTTATATGATTTTTTTATTGCATGACACTTAGTAACAAAACATGATTTCAACATTGGGATATTTGGGTATCTTAATTTTGTAATTTTTTTCCATCCATTTTGAGATTACACTTTTCTTGTGCTTGTTTAGTATAGTATGTCTCACAAAGGCTAATAACTACTATAGGATGATGTTCTTATAAATGCACCATTGGTTCATTAGGCCTTGATTGTTTTGGGATATAGATAATATAATCCATGTAATAGATTATTGTTTTAATTTATAAGATACAACCTATAATCATGAAGTTTTTAGAGAATCATTATTAGTATCCTTCATAAGAGGGACATATATATTTAGAGGGTGATAAATAGGGGTCATGGATTCATTAAAATTAATTGGTAGAGTGTGATATTATTAGATCATGTAGCCCCTCACACTAGCATGCAAAGGGTAATATATAAGTATCAAAATAGAGATAAAACCCTATAGATAAGTTGAGATATGGTTGACATCCTAGAGAAAGGACATGAGATTACATACAAGACCCGTTGATACTAAACCACCATTCATTTATGGTTCTAATGAGTGATTTAATGTAAATGAATGATTATTTAACCCATGATAATTGTTTAAATTTTAAAATGATAAAATTAATGTTAAATCCCATATGGATATTCATATTCTAATAGAAACATTGGTATGGTGGATGACCAAGGATTGAAATCTCCACTTGAATATTGTGACTATTACATGGCAGATATTTTATGAGTATGTTAGAGCCCACTACCTACCTAATAACTTGAGCTAGAAGAGGGTGGATAAGTTCCATGATTTTTTGGTGGGAAATTAGTATAGTGGCACAATATGATTATATTTATTTTACTCTATTAAATTTGTAATTAAATGTTAGATGAAAATATGCAGGTGAAATATTTTTCTGGCTTTGAGTGTAGAATTGGTAAGTAGAACATTCATCATTTCCCTACTAACCTTGGATGTCATAGTGGATAAATACTCCATTATATAAGATACCTAAGGTAAATTACAAGAGGATTTAAATAGGATACAATAAAATTTTAATTTTCAATGTGATTATAGGTCATAGGATGTGCATCTTGGACCCATAAGAAGCTTTAAATGTTCATCATCAACCTCTAGATCATCTCAAGCACAACAATAGTATAATAAGTAGTGAACATGTCATTTTTTTAATATAGATAAATTTAAGATACATAGATGATAGGATAAAAACGTGTAGATGAGGTATGAAAAATAGTAGGAAAAATAGTGGATTGGGTTGACATCGATTCAACAATATGTGAAAGTAAGACCTATATAGTCCACTAGTACAAGTGCACATAAGGATATTGGAGCCTTGGTCAATTTGGAGAAATTTTATGATACATGTTATGTTTTTCATTCACTATATAGTTATGAAAAATATTATCCATATATATCATTATTTATTGTAAGATATAAAGCACATATGTGGAAGTAAATAGTGAGAAACATAAGTTGTAGAAAGAGGGTGTACATAATGGTGCAGAAAATCACAGAGATTGAAATTATTATAAATTGTGTTTATGTTAGTTTATTATATTATTTTTATCATTTAATTCTTTTATATCCCCATAAATCATAGACCATTGTATGATGGTGTTTTATAGGTAGTAATAATGTTAGGAAGTTGAGTTGGTTATAAGGGCCAAGATGTCCATCGACTACGAGTGAGCTATTAGGTGTTATACTTTGGAAATTTAAACACCATTATTTTATGTTTAAATATAAATTTTAGATATTACAATTTATTTTTTTG
Source organism: Torreya grandis (assembly GCA_037957365.1). Taxonomy (NCBI): domain Eukaryota; kingdom Viridiplantae; phylum Streptophyta; class Pinopsida; order Cupressales; family Taxaceae; genus Torreya; species Torreya grandis. The sequence goes on from JARHVA010002979.1 coordinate 661,372, forward strand.
TATGGATTAGATTAATTACCATAAAACCAAGATGGATTATCATAACAAGGTCATTGAGTACATCAATGACCTTCTATTTAGGATGGTTATTTTGGGGGTCTAGAGGCCCATATCCCTTCACATGATTTCATGATGAATCTAAATTGGAGCATTAAAAATTGATGACATTTTTTAATATCATCATGAGTAATAGATTAGAGGACTTAGAGAAGGATTTTCTAGATAATAATCATGTCCTTTAGGATTTTTTTGATGTGTTTCCAAGAAAGTTTCTTTGAATTCTTCCACCTAAAGATATTAATTTTAGGATAGAAATGGTACCCAAGGATTACCCTATTTCAAGATAATTTTATTGGATGAAAACACCTAAATTGTGTGAACTCAATTTTCATCCTTAGAAACATTTTGAGAAAATTCTAGTACATCCTAATGTTACCCCATAGGAAGCACTTACTATCTTAGTGAAGAAGGACACGTCCATTTTACTTTCCATACACTAACATAAACTAAAAAAAATGAAAATGAAGAATCATTACCATTTAATTAGGATTTATGAATTTTTTTATTATATGTGGGGAGCCAAATGTTTTGCCAAGATTGATATAAAATCAAGGTACCACTAGCTATGAATTATAGAGGTAGAAATTTAAAATACCATACTTTAGATGTGGTATGGGAATTATAATTTAACAATCATACTTTTTAATTTTAATTATGATTCATTGGTGTTCATGAGCCTCATGAATGGGGGTTTTCAAATTTTTATTATCTATTTTATGATAATCTTTCATATAGACATATTGATCTATTCATATAAAGAAGAAGAACATGAGGCCCACTTATGTTAGGCATTGCGAGAGAAAAAATATTTTCAAACCTTTGAATGTGTGTATTTTAATAGATAGAGGTATAGTACCTCAGAACACTACTATTGATTAGGGGATCTTAGTAAACCCTCCTAATATTTGTGATATCGTAGAGTGTCCAAAATGTATGAGTGTCACTACAGTGCAAAGATTTATGGGATGGGATGAATATTAGCACATAATTTTAAATATATTCTCAAGTATTTTTAATCCTATCACTTTTTTTCAAAGGAAAGAGTTTTGTCTATTTAAAAAAGTTTGAAGAAGACTTTCAATTGTTAAATGAATGACTCATTAGTTCATCCATCCCAATATCTTATCGACATAGTGAGTTATTAATATGCATAGATGTATTCTTGGAAGGTTTAGGATCCATTGTCATGTAGGAAAACAAAGTGTGTTTGAGTCTATAAAAATAAAGGATTATGAATTGAAATACATGGTATATTATCTAGATTTTTTAGTTATATATGTTTTATTGAGATGGAAACACTTCCTTCCTAACTCCATTTTATATTGAAGGTGGATAATTTGAGATTACAAGACATATTCCATTAGCCATCCCTCAACACTCATAATAAACATTAAATGGATATATTTTGTGAGTGAAAATTTGATATTAAGTATATCAACAGAAATGAGAACATGGTTGTAAATGCCTTGATCAGGAGATGCCATGATTTAGTAATAATGATGCTTCATACTGAATTATGAACTTGAATCATATAGTATATTCTTAAGGATAGTTTTATTAATAAATATTAAAATTAATATATTTTTAAAGATAAATTAATGGAAATTATGTGGGTTACACTCTTCATTTATATGTTTTATTCACCATAATATATGCATGTATGCTCCCATTTTAGGTGATTTGCATAGATTGGTGTTATTAGAGGCTCATTGTTCCCTTTATTTGGCACATCTTGGAGTGAATAAGATGCACACATATCTAATGTAGTTTTATCACTAGTCTACTACGTGGCATGGAATTATAAATTTTTTGGATGGGGTCATCTATGCCCATATGGTGAAACAAACGACCCAACTCAACATCACTTACCATCATGAGCACCATAAGGATGATGAGTTTCACCCCAACCTAGCTAATAATAATGAATTATTAGTGAAATTTGAGGAAAATAATAATAAGAAAATAAAATTTGTCCAAGCTAAGCTAAGTGGAGAGGAAACACTGGTGCCACCTTTGTGGCCACATTCACCATAGCCACCCTTAGGTCTCACACTATCTCAACTATGGGGAGAATTCCAAGAAATCATGTCCTACATCACCAAGGATATCATATAAGGATCCTACCACATTAACCTCCTTAGTATTTTCCTCTTTCAACTTTGGCCATGGCTCATCTTCCATCCACTAGTCACTCAACTATATGTGGTCAAGATGCTACACTTCTGTGTCAATATTAGTCCCAAAGTAAGCCTTAAGTGGGATCATTAATAGGTGTTATATGAGATCCCTTCCAAATATATCACCATCTATATTCAACCTCTGAGGGTACCCCAAAGATTCCCTATTCTCACCAAGTCTATCCCAATATAACCTCCCCTAGTTCCCACCTCACCCACTCCCCTATTCACTCTAGTTCCTTTGGATTAAACTATGTTCAACATTTTCACTTCCTAACCCCCTCCTTTTCATTCCCTTAAACCATAGGATTCCCCACTTCCCCCTCTTTGGTCTTTATGTGCCTTGGTTTTATGACCTCTATCCACTCTGGTATCAAACTTAGTTCAAGTTATTTCTATAGTTTAGGGGAGTATTTATATCCCAATGGTCCCTAGTTTCATGACACCAACATATGTCATAGTTGTTGAGTCATCACCACCATCAATCACCCCTCCATCATGGATACCTCTTAGTGTCCCCACCATGATAGTTTATATGGATAACTTAGTGGTGAGTGCACCCATATGTATAATTATGGTGATTCCCAGTGTTACTATCCCTATAGCCATTACTTTGATTCCCTAGTCTACTCCATCAATTATCAACACTTCAGCCTCTTCTACTAATGTGGCTAAGGTTGGACCAAGTTTAATGCCCAAAGGTTTGAAAAATGGTAAATTATATGGTTCCCACTAAATAAGCTCTAATTATTACCTTAACTAATCTTAGTGCAACCTTAGCTCCAATAGATCTAGGCAAGAGGCCCAAGAAGAAACCAAAGGTAACTCCTTCAAAGTCCTCTATTTAATTTTTGGTTTATCCCTCTCAACTTTCTATTCATCTTAATCCTCCCAAAAATTCTAATCCTATTTTTCCATCACCCGAAGGACCTAAGGATTCAACTTCGACCAACCAATTTCCTCATTCTTATTGAACACAACTCTCTCAAGGACCATTGGTCCCCACATCTACATAAACCATGAATAATGGCAAACAAAATTATTCCCATGGGCTTCCTTATTTTTGATACTTCCTTTCACTCCCCTACCTCCTCCATGCCCACTCCTTTCTTTTATCCTTTTTTCTACTTCATCTTTCCCTCCTCCTCCTAGGCCTCCACCTTATATGTTAGTTACTTCAACCCCTAATGTTTTGCCTTCTAACACCTTGGGTATTTTTACAAGATCAAGTAAGGTTAGGTCCATAGAGTCATCAGAAGAACTAGGACAAGAGACGGTCTACCAATGAGATATAAATGTTCAATGGTAATTTGATATGACTTATAGGATCATGAAGATATTTCTCACACATACATTCACTCAAGAGGGGAACCCTATAGTCTACAGAACTGAGCAATATCTCTTCTCCCTCACTAAAATGAGTACACCTAGTGAAGAAGATAAAGTGGCTAAAAACATAGTGTATGTACTCTAAGTTACTAATTATTTCATAGAGAAACTCATGGGGCATATGTAGGAGAAAATAAATGTACTTGAAGTACATGTGAAGAGAACTTTCCCAATAGAATTGATCAACATAGTTAAAGAGGCCCTTGTGAAATTATTCATAGTTCTTAAAGATTTAATCAAATCCATCACACAAGTAAAGATCACCTCTAGTTCACATATGCATATTTTAAAAGGATTTTTCAAATTGAATGAAAATTAAGAAAGGCTTGTTATGGTCCTTCATAAGGGAATGTTACCAGAGCTCAAGTTTATATGTCTAGTAGACTTGAACCTATATCAAACTTATGTTAGAAACATGAGAGCCTTAGTTGAGAATATGTTTGCCTTAGTAAAGATAATCATATGCCCTCTAGAGAAGGGTAATGAGTGTATGTTGATCTATTTCAAATAGTTCAACATTATTTTGAAGTTCCATCCAGATGGCACCTTATTAGATAGAAGAGAATTCAAGGTCCACCTAGCTTAATTTGACTAGGTCATGAGAATAAATGTGTTAAAGGCCAAAAAGGCTAGGGATAAGATGATTATAGAGATATCAACCTAATATATGACAAGTATCAACTAGGTGTCTGAGGTAAAGGACTCCCTCGAGGCCCCTTTCCAAGTGCACTAATGGTTAATGGTCCAATGTGAGTTGATCTTTTGAGAGCCTCCCATGAGTCTTGCCAAGATAGATTAAGAATTTGACCTAGTGGAATCCACATTAGTAGCTTAAGTGACATATCCCAAATAATTTAGGATTGGTCCTATTGTCTCCAAATCTTGCACCCTAGAAGAGAGTGTCTAGTCCTATCCTAGATTTGGGCAATGTTAGAACATTTTTAGGCATGTGGGTATGCTTATGGAGGAAATAGACCTCTAGATTGAAAGGGATAGCTCCCTATATATGTCTCTACAAGACAATATCTACTAAACAAATTTGTTTAAATGGAAAATATTTATAAATTTATAAAAAAAAAATCCTATTCTAAGAGTGGTGATACACCAAAACTATTTTTCACATGAATTTCAGATTTTAGTTTATAATATAGCAAAAGCACAAACCATTCCCAAACTATAAATATTATAACAATAATATTTAAACATAGAGGTGAGATGTGTAAAAAATGACACAAGGTAAATGAGATGAAAGGAAAACTTTGCACATTTAAGATAGTAATACACATGCAAAAAATTGATACACTTGGATACACACTGTGTGACCATTTAGACTAAGAACTCTTGTTTAGATATGAATGATAAAGTGGGTAGAAGGATGTAAAATCATCACATGATACCACTATACATCTCTTGCACACTCAGACCAAAAATCTAAAAAAATCTTGAAGGAAATATATTTATGCTAAATGCTTAAAGGCAAAACTTGAATCATTCTAGTAGGGCTTCACCATACACTATGTGCTCTCTTTTCACTAGACAAGGGGTTGTATATATAAAAAGAATAAAGAGATAATGGGAGGACTTTGGTACCAAGGAAAGGAATCAATTCTATTGGAATTCATCATCTTCAATTGCAACTAATTTTTACAATGATGCTCATTAGGGCACTCTGATTGATCCATGTCACCCTCTTGAACACCCTTGGCTTGCCCTCTTGAAGATGCTTCTACAATGGCTGCTCAATAGAATCAAGGTATTTAGAAATGGCATTAAAATAGTTTATATTAATGGACCCACCTATTATAAACCTATTTCAGTGCCCAACTACTTCTCCTTGGCATGTCATGATGCATAATGGTGTGGAGAGAAGTAATTTTTTATTCTATTTGGCTTTATCTTTCCTTTTTTATTGGTCCTCAAGGAATGAATCAAATTGGTGATTCTAAGTCATTGATCTGCTAGGCATGGATGCCTATGGATCATCCTCCATTTATCTTTGATAAGTTGACTCTACTCTAGCTCATGTCATGTGGCATTTTCTCATTTATTTCAACATGATGGTGAACCATGTCAATAGACCAAGATTATTAAGTTAAGTGGCCTTAGAAACCTGAATTACTCTTTGCAGACCTATTCAGGTTATCTATTTTACTTAACTTTAGACTCTTGTAACCTTAATACTTTTAGATTTTGGAACATAATTACTTCTTAATGGCTAGTTTATCATCCTGAACATGACGTCTATTTGCCCATCACTCCACCAACATAATTCCCTCGAGAGAATTTCCTTTGGCTTTTATCAGGGACATTTTCCTTTGGTAGCATTTCTCCCAAAGGAATTATTTTGAATAATTTATTTGAAGTAATTCCTTCAGACCTTTGTCCACCACTTCACATTGTCCTTGTCCTTTTAGAAAGATTATTTTGGATAAAATGTTTGAAATAATTCTTTCAAGTTTTCACTAAGTGTCCCTTTGAAAAAAATTTGGACACTTTTTTCAAGAAAGACCCTTCAAATTTGTGAAAATTCCCCTTTCAAAGGGTAATATACCTTAAAAACTTTGGAAATTAACCCTTCAAAAGGATGGAGTTTCCCTTCAAAAAAGTTAAACTACCCTTTAAAAGAGTTGAACTACCCTTTAGAAGAATTAAACTGTCCTTTGAAATAATGGAGTGCCCTTTGAGAAATTTGAACTACCCTTTAAAAGAATGGAGTGCCCTTCAAAAAAATTTAAAGTGTTCTTTTGGAAGTGTTTAAACCTTCAAACTTCTTGAAATGGGACTTTCTGAAGGGAACGTGCCCTTCAAAAATGTTTAATACATTTACCTTGGGAAATCTGAGATGAATTATTAATACCATTTCATGTTTTCTAAGTCCTATTACTTACTCACTTTAGACATCTCATTTCTCACTACTTATAAATCAATTTAAGACTCACTCCTTATAAAACCTAAAGTCATGCATCATTGAAAACTGATAATGCATTGGAAAGAGTAATTCAGGTTTATAAACCCAGATTACTTTTACTCATGAATTTTTTATAAGTCAAGTCATTTAGAGAACCTGACTTGGTCTTTAGGAGTAACCTAGGTTTATGAGGGGCCAAAACTTGACTTGTGGAGAACCTGACTTACACTACAATGGATCCAAAACACTTTAGCATCTTTGACTGGCAACTTTGGACCTCTGAAATGACATGTTCTTGAAACTATTATTTGGATCTCTTTGAAAATGGTTGAACAAATTATACTGAGGTGAAATTTGGTCAACAGGTCCCCCTTTACCTTCCTCCTAATTCTATTCTAGTGGGACTTAGGGATTATATTCTACTTATTTTGGGATACGAGATCTTTTCTAGTAAAATTTAGTTATAACCATTTCATGACATGATGGCTTAAGATGGGAACTTGTACTACTTGGAAATGGGCCCCATATCTCCTATATAATTAGCCTTATTATATTTTAAAAATGTCAAAATAAGGTTGACAGGTGTAGGGTTTTTACACATGAATCACTTTGCACATAAATCAAAAAATAAATTGAAATTATTAATTTGAAATAATTTTGATAAAGTCAAAATTAGATCAAAATTTTGTTTTAAGGGGTTTTGAACACTAGACCACCCCACTTACAAGTTTTTAGCAAAAAGACAACTACCAACTCATCTAGTAGTTTAGTTAGACTTTAACATACACTGATTTATTTTTAAGTCTTTTCTGATAAATTTAATATGTGCATTTGTAAAAAAATTATTCTATATTTAAAAAATAAAAGTTACTTTTTGTGTTAAAAAACTTTTAAAATAAAATTTGGGACCACATCTTTTTGCATGAAAATAAATATTATTAAAAAATAAAGTATTTTTAAAATACATTTACAAATTGTATGCAGTAAAAAAAAATACTTATACCTTATCCTATACTAGTATGGCATATATGTGAGATCATAGATGTTGATGGGGATTGAAGAAGGCCTTATTAGGCCCTTAAAATTTGTAAACCATCATTAATCTATGCTCCAATTCCAAATATTCTTTAAAATTTGAATTTTGGTGATAAAATCTTATTTTTCCAACCCACCATACTATACAATGATGTCTAGGTGGCTAAGGAAAAAAATAAAATAGAATTTGAATGCCTCAAATGATCATCAAGGTGATTGATAGGTCAAGAACAAAACAAATCAACTCTAAAAACTAGAAACCAATAGTAAGAAATTTGTGGAGAGTTTTTTTTTAATTTTCTAGGCCAAAAGTGTTGTCTAATGGCCAATAGTGGTGTCTTGTCCTAAATTTTATTGAAAACATGATCTAGTTGTTGCTTGGATTTAGTTCTGAGTGCTTAAGAGAAGGTTGTAGGCTCAAAAATCATGATTAGGTCTCCCACAACCATAAACAAAAATTTCTTCAGCCTTCCTCTACCATACCAAGCCAAACCAAGATTGAAAATAATTAAAATTTAATTTGAAATTGAATATATATATATCAATTGATAATATATATGGCTTGTTTAATCACTTACACCCTACATAGGCTCTGATACCATGAAATAATTCATGTATATATATGAAGCAATATACATAGGTAGAATCTAGAGTGACATGAACAAGCAAAGCATACAAATAATAAGTAGATCAATTATACACATGACATGGAATTTAGGTGGGAAAACCTCTGGGAGGTAAAAAACCCATATGTGATATTCAATATTTGATAGACTTTTACCCAATACAATATAAACTTCTCCTTCTCACTAAAATTGAAAATAATTAAAATTTAATTTGAAATTGAATATATATATATATATATATATATCAATTGATAATATATATGGCTTGCTTAATCACTTACACCCCGCATAGGCTCTGATACCATGAAAGAATTCATGTATATATATGAATCAATATACATAGGTAGAATCTAGAGTGACATGAATAAGCAAAGTATAAAAATAATAAGTAGATCAATTATACACATGACATGGAATTTAGGTGGGAAAACCTCTAGGAGGTAAAAAACCCATATGTGATATTCAATATTTAATAGACTTTTACCCAATACAATATAAACTTCTCCTTCTCAATTCCTCTTAATAACCTTCATAAAGCATTTTGAAATCACCCAAGGAAGTTCAAATGATAATGTTTCATATTAATTCACTGTGATATTTCACATTAGGGGTAAAACCCTATTTATAGTGAAATGTGAGGGGAAGGTGACCATTGTAACCAACAGGTCCAACCATCTTGAATATCATTTAATAACATTGGTAAGTATTGAACAAATATAATTTTATTGTTTATTTTCATGAGGTTTTTACCTCATGTTAAAAAAATAATATATTATGATTATTTAATTAACTACCAAGGTAAGCTAAAGGTAATTTAAGACCACTTAGACATTAAATTCTATAACACATTTATCCTAGTGTCCTTTATTAGTAGTTTACCTATGTTAAGTGGGAACCAAATGTTCCCATCATAAATTTAAACACTAGGTTCCAAAATATGTATAGTTGGGTCACCATGCTTTATCGACCCAATGTTAAACTAGTACTCAAAATGTATAAGAATTCCTTAGACACATGGATGGCCATGTTTTTTATATGGAATCCCTTGATAGTAGTTCTACCCTTAGCTTATGTTGAATCCATTAAAGTGGATAGACATATCAATCCCAAGGGATAAATTCTATCACCCATCCTAAACACATCACCAAGATTACATGCCTTAAACCTTGTCCCCAACATGAACCAAAATGTCTCAATTCTCCAACCCATACCTATGACAAATCATCTTTCATTGAGGCATTTCTCACCCAAATAACACCAAGGTTTCCTTGCCCTATTACATATTGAATTATCACCTCAATATCATAATCAAACATTACTTCCTACTATGAATAATGTCTAAATCATACCCCAAGAGTCCATTAGTAATGAGTTTGATGCCATCCAACATATGGTGTAGATGTTGAACAATGATTTCTTAGGTCTCTAAAAATAAATGGGTAACACTAGTGGTGAGAGATATAATATAAACTTTACCTATCAAAGACACAACAGATCCTACAATCACCCCAATATCCAACTAAAACCTTTGCCTAATAAGCTACATAAAATCAACATCTATGAGATAGTCATCCCAAACTAGTGTCAGATGAACACAACAACTTAGCATAGGGAACTCAAATGCATATATTTATTTAGTGATTTTGATATCTTTCAAAAGGAAATGAAAGAATATGAGGTGGTCCCAAACCACTTGTAAGTCTATAACTCTATAAAACCCCCAAATGTAGTGATGGTATTAGAGACCATGGACTTAACCAACCAATATGAAAATGAGTCCAAAGAGGATGCAAAAAAGGTGAATTCCTTTCTAGAGTTCCAAAGGGATAATTATGTCCTAAAGAATCTAATTCAACAACAACCCCTCACTACCTCTAATCTTTAGAATAATGGTGTGACCCCTCTTAACCCCAAGGCTAAGAATGAACCATCACTTATAAAACCTAGTAATCCTAAGGCCATATGGATACTCAACCTACCCTAAGGAAGATAGGCTATAATATATTTGAATATATGAAGAATATCAAGGCCAATATCATGCTTCATAAACTAACTCAAATAATTGAACAAAAAGATCTCATATTGAAATCACTCACTAATAAATTGACCCAACCCAAAAAGAAAGATACCCACACTAATATGGTAATCCAAAAAAACAAAACTGAAGTTCCCCCTTTTCTCCTCATAATCTAATTATTCAAAAATAAACTATATAATTATTTGGTCAACTTATGAGCATCAACCAATGTGATGCCCAAAGAAATTTTTGAGAAACTAGGGTTGGTCCCTATTAATTTAGATAAGTTTATAGTCCTAGTAGATAAATTTGAGGTTAAATTATTTTGTAAGATTTTAAATGTTCATATGAAACTAGAGTCTCAACCTAAGATCCAACAGTTCAAAGATATCAAAGTTGTGTAAATACCTAAAGCCTATGGGCTGTTACTTAGTAGGGATTGGTATAAGACTTTGAATGGATATATGGATATTAAATTCTCACATTCCTTTGAGGGGTGTTGTTAATTATATCCAAGTATATAGATAACCTAGGATAAACCACATGATCCCAAAGTACAATGTAATGAATAAAAAATTAAACTTAGTACCCTCTAACATAAGAGTTTATACCTATCTATAACACTAGCTAAGGATAAAGTTGAGGTAAACCCTAAGGTACCAGGTTTATGGTCCCTATAGTTTTATAAGGGTCATTATAAGTAATATTCTAGGGATGAATTCCTTTTTATTGACCCATGGGTAAAATGACATGTATCCACTTACAAACTATAGCTCACCTATACTAATAATTGGGTATAATACCAAGCCTTGATCTTCAAGTTGTAATTCACATTAAAATAAAGAGTCAAGTAATTATAGGTATTTAAGGGATATAAAATGGTCAAAAAACAAGTCAATATCAAATTTCAATGCAAACTCTCATATTTTAAGAAATACAAACACCAAACATGGGAATTAATAGAGATGTTCACTCCATTTAATGTTATTCCTATTCTTAGAAAAGAAAATTAGGTAGCTTCCATCACAAATATAACACCCTTGGATGACTCAAGGTTATATGATTTTTCTATTAAACTAAACCTATATCCTTTAGTCTTGGACAACATAAAAAACTACCAGGGCTTTGAGGAGGATGACCATCACATTTTAAAATTCCTTAATAGTACTAGAGTATTTGAATCCCAATTCATAGATGAGGCTGAGAGTGATAACCTAGGATACGAGGATTATGAATAGGATGGTGTCATAAAAATCAAAGAAAACTAAGTCTTGAAATAAATGATATCCTTAGAGAATATATTTGACTTAGACAAAGCTATACATCCTCCTAAGAAACCAAGATTTATGGATAAAAAATATAAAATTATTTATCTTTGGTTGTTTGATCAACCCTATACCTTCAATATTGTCCCTAATTACACACCATACAAGATTAAATAACTCACAAGGTTTATATTAAAGTATAAGGATGTCATCACCTGGGTTTACGGAAACCTCAATGTCTTCAACCCAAATGTAATAACTCCTACTATACCCCTCAATCCAAATAAAAAACCTTTCAAACAAAGGTAGAGGCTTGTGAACCCAATCTTAGAACCACCCATAAATAATGAGGTTCACAAACTTCTTTTATTCAAGATCATCTTCATAATCTACCACTCCACTTGGGTAGTTAATTTAGTGCTCATTCAAAAAAATAATGGGGATATCTCACTAAGTGTGTATTTTTAGAACTTAAAAAGGGCCTATGATAAAAATAATTATATGTTTCCCTCCCTTGATGAAGTCATACAAATTCTGAGTGGATCCTAGATGATGTCTTTTCATGATGGATTCTTGGGACATAATCAGGTTTTGGTAAACCTAGAAGATATATCTATGACCACAATCACCATGAAGTGGGGCACCTTCACCTATAAAAGGATGTTGTTTGGCTTAATCAACATAGGCATAACCTTCTAGATATATATGTAAATTGACTTTGAAGGTTTTATCAAAGAGTGAATTATTATTTACATGGATGACTTGACTATTTTCTTGAAATTTAGGTATTATCACATCTTCCATATATATAATTTTTTTGAAAGATGTAAGAGATATGGTATATCCATGTACCCAAATAAAATTATGTTCTACACTACCAAAATTAATATTCTCAGTCACATCATCACAAATGAAGGTATCTCTAGTAACCCTAAACATGTTGATGTTATCTCTAGGTTACCTCTTCCCAATAATAAGGAACTAAAATCTCTCTTTGATACAATTAACTTTATATGCAAGCTTATTTCAAGCTTTGTTGATATTGCTAAAACCTTGAGTGTAATGTTAAATTATGAAGTGAAAGTAGTATGGATATCCAAAGTAAATAAATCTTTCCAAGACATTAAATATACCATCATCTAAGTGTTGGTTTTGATAATCACATACTACACTAGAGATTCTACCTCTACTCTTTTTCTTCTAAGCATACCATAGTTGGGGTGCTTACCCAAAGTTGGATGGATAAGAATACCCAATTTCTTTCATGATTATTAGCCTAAAATATGTTGATCTTAGGTACTCCACTATAAAAAAACACACCTATTCCTTGGTTAAAGTGGTAAAAAAATATAAACACTACATCCTTAGGAATAAGGTGTATGTCATTATCATGGACCTAGTTGTAAACCATAGTAGTATCTACAAATAATAGTACATCCATGATGTTAATTAAATTTCTAGAGGAAAACATAACTACCCATTTTGGCACACTAGTGTCATTGGTCTGTGATAATTGACTTGCATTCTAGTCTACAGAGATTACAAATTGGGCATATGAACATGGAGTCACTTTGAGATTATCATCTAATTACTACTCATAAAAGAATGGGTGGAATACTTAAAAAATAAGAACTTGATCAATTAAATCAATAAATCTATTAAAAATAGGCCCGAAGAGTGGCACTCATTGTTGAAATATGCCCTTTGGGATGATCACACCCAATAAAATAATCTTTAGAAGTTCATTCTTTTTGGTGTATGGACTGGAGCTTGTCTTCCCAATTACCTTCAATCTACCTACTTACAAATTTATGAAATAATATATGGAAGGCACAAAAAAGGTAGACTCAAAGTTATTAGATATTATCAAATTAGAAGACACTTGGGAATAATCCCTCCAAAACTTCAATAAGCACTAGAGTATTATTAAATGATAGTCTGACTAAAGGGCTAAGGTTAAGTCTTTCATAATTTCTTACCTAGTGATACTATGGGATAATCCCATGAGAGAAAAGGGAAACACACCAAATTTGATCCACTTTGGATTGGCTTGTACCATATCTCTGAGTTACTAGGGAAAATTTTGTTTCACCTCAAATACTTAGAATGGAATGATCTCCCACTACTAGTAAACAAACAGTTCTTGAAGCACTACTTCTCATATATCCCTTCCAAGGAAATCTTAGAGTATCCCTCTAGGAAGGCGATTCATAATTAATATATTATAATAATTTGTAATTAATTTACTTTTGTCATTATTTGATTTTATTCTTTTTTTAATTTTACTTCATTACTAGGTCTCTTGACCTATACTTTTGTGTGCCTTTTGTCTGACCCTTATTCCACCCATGACAATTCAGATTAAAAATGATAAGCTAAGTTGAGCATAGTGTTAGTCCTTGTAATTTCAAATTTTAACCACTTTAAATGTGATATTATAGGAAAAATGGTTTCATAGTAGGAAATAGAGGTATACCCTAATATTGAATAGGTGATGAGCAAGGTAACCCCCTTCAAGATATGACAAGAATCAATAGCCACTAATTCAAAATTAAGAAAATAGATTAAGAAAATATTTATTATAGTAAATGTTATCACAACTCTCTAATAAAATTATAAGTAATGTTGTGAACTACTAAGCAATAAAGAAGAAACTAGATTATTGAAGGATCATTTAACCAATACATCACCTTGGATACATTGGTATCTAACCCTCATGGGTTGAATATAATAATATTAGAACCAAAAGAAGTCTTAATCTCACCAAATATATTCCTAAGAAAGGGTGTTTTAGGCAACCTACACCACATGATTTCTATCATGGTTGGTAATGGATCAAGGCCCAAACTAAGACCAAAGTTATCTCTATCAGGGTTATATATGTGTTGGGGATCAACCAACAAGCTTGATTACTTTTATGTAAGCAAATAAACATGGAATTAAAATATAATAATAAGTAACTAGAATCAGAAATAGCAAAGAATAAGAGCTACAAGAAACCACTCTGAAAACTTATATTAAACTCTTCCAGAAGGAAATACAATGAAGAAAATCACACTTTCTTCTCACACCTCTTAGATGTATGGATCTCTTTCCCTCAAGAGTTTTCTCTATCAATTACAATCAATTCAAACAACTTGGATTGATACACACATACAATAAATGTCTTGTATTGTTCTTTTCTTACACACAAGCTATGAAGATCTATCCCTATTATATAATATTAAGAAACATGAGCATGAATTCTCCACCATTAGATATACCTCTTAATCAAGGGTTTAAATCAGTCTTGCCAAAAATAGAAACGCGGACTCAATACCAACAGTTAATCTAATCATGCAAACAATCTGTTCATCCATGAAAATAGAATTTCTAGATCACAGGTAACCAACGTCGGTCCCTATCTATCTACACATGACCGACGTCGACCGATCTATAACCGATGTCGGTAGTTCCTAGTTGACCCCTGACTGACGTTGGCCACTCTTGACTAATGCTGATGACTGTATAACTCTAGCAACCTACAATTTACTCATTTGGTGAAGCTTTTAGCTCCACAACTCAACAATCTCCCACTTGGAGATAAATAGCTGCACCAGTACCTATACAACAACATCTTCTAGCTTCTCCATCTTCAAACTCAATCTTGAAGACCAACAATAGTTGAATGAAGATTCAACTTCTCCTTTGTTACCGGCTTTGTTAACATATCAGCAGGGTTCTTATCTATATGGATCTTCTCCAGCTTCAACTCACCATCCTCCAATACCTGTCTAATGAAGTGGTACCTAAGTTGTATATGTTTGGTTCTTGAATGAAAGGCTGAATTCTCAGCCAAATGAATTACACTTTGACTATCACTGTATAATTTGCAACTCTCTTGCTCCTTTCCCAACTCTTCCATGAATCGTGTCATCCATATCATCTCTTTTCTATCCTCTGTGACTGAAATGTATTCTACCTCTATAGTAGACAAGGCAACAACCTTCTGTAACTTTGAAATATAGCTAATCATTGTTCCACCAACAGTGAACACATATCCTGTGGTGTTCCTTCTGCCATCCAAGTCACCTGCCATATCCAAATCTACATATCCATGTAGAGAAGTGTTTGAACCTCCATAGCATAAATGCCTACTGCTGGTCCCTCTCAGATATCTGAGAATCCACTGAACTGCTTTCCAGTGTTCCTTCTCTGGATTGGCCATATACTTATTGACAACTCCCACTGCTTGGGCAATATCTGGTCTAGTACATACCATTGCATACATTAAGCTCCTAACTACAGAAGCATATGGAACTCTACTCATGTACTCTAACTCATCATGTGAATTAGGACACTATTCTTTACTCAGCTTGAAGTGTTCAGCCATAGGTGTACTCACCAGTTTTACATCCTGCATATTAAACCTCTCCAACACCTTGTTCACATAATCCTCTTGAGAAAAAATCAGCCTGTGATTTTTCCTATCTCTCTTAATACTCATGCCAAGGATTTTATTTGCTACTCCCAAATATTTCATGGCAAATGTGTGAGCTAATTTTACCTTAAGCTCAGAGATATCCTGCATGTGTGAACCTAAAACAAGTATATCATCTACATATAGCAACAGGATAATATATCTGCCATTATCCAATCTCTTAAAATAAAAACAATGGTCAGATTGACATATACTGAAGCCATGCTCAGTCATAGACCTATCAAATTTCAAATACCATTGTCTAGGAGCTTGCTTGAGACCATACAAGATTTTCTTCAATCTGCACACAAGTTTCTCCTTACCTTTGACCTCAAATCCTTCTGGCTGATCCATATATATTTCTTCATCCAAATCTCCATGAAGAAATGTTGTCTTAACATCAAGCTGCTCAAGATGCAAATCCTCAATAGCAACTAAAGACAACACAGTCTGAATAGAAGTCATTTTTACTACAAGAGAAAAAATTTCACCAAAATCAATACCTAGTTTCTATGCAAATCCTTTCACTACCAACCTGGCCTTATATATCATCTGTCCATTCTCTCCTTCCTTCAATCTGTAGATCCATCTATTTTTCAGTGTTCTCTTTCTCGCTGGCAACTCAACCAAATCCCATGTTTAGTTCTCTTTCAAGGAATCAATTTCCTCATTCAGGCCAAGCTCCCACTGATTCCTAGATTCCACCTATATTACTTCATCAAAACTCTTTGTTTCTCCACCATTAGTAATCAATAAATAGAATAATGAAGGGGAATATCAAATTGGAGGTTTACTTACCCTTTTTGACCTCTTTATGGGTGTCTAAGACTCATTCTCAACACACTATCCACCCAAATTCTCTGACAGTGACCGACCTTAGTCACCTCTAGGCTTGTAACTGATCGACATCGGTTCCACATGATCGACACTAATTTCTTCCTGACTGACGTCAATCACTATCTGACCAACGTCGGTTCCTATATTGCCAATGTCGGTTCCTTCCTGACTGATGTCAGTCTCTATGTTTTCATGTCTATGATTATTCTTTCTCACGAGCTCATTTTGGATCATCACCTCATCCAAATCTCTATGGCCCTGCTCAAAATTCTTCAGCTTCTTGAGCTGATCACTATACATCACTTTTTCATTGAAAACAACATCACGGCTCCTAATTATTTTGTTAGTTCCTAGATTCCAAAATTGGAATCCAAAATCTCCAGAGCCATAACCAATAAATGTGCACCTCATAGACTTAGCATCCAGCTTCTTTCTATTTTCCTTATCAATGTGCACAAAAGCTTCAAAACCAAAAACTCTGAGAAATGAAAGATCTACCTTTTTACCTGTCCATGCCTCTTCTAGAATTCCACCATCTAGAGCTATAGAGGGTCCTCTATTAATCAGGTAAACTATAGTATCTACAGCTTCTACCCAAAAATATAAGGGCAAACCAACATGCAATCTCATACTCCATGCACGCTCCAATATTGTTATGTTCATCCTTTCAGCAACACCATTTTGCTAAGGTGTCCTTGGAACCATCCTTTGCTTGCGTATTCCATTCATATAACAATACCAATTGAACTTATAGCTGTAGAACTCACCACTATTGTCAGATCTAAGACACTTCAATCTCATACCTATTTCATTCTCAACCAAAGCTTTCCAAATCTTAAAAGTGTCAAAAACATCATATTTCTTCCTTATGCAATAAACCCATACCTTTCTTATATCATCATCAATGAAATAAACATAATACTGTGATCCTCCAATAGAAGCAACCTAAGCTGGTCCCCACACGTCTGTGTGAACAAGCTCCAACTTGTGCTTCTTCTTTGTTGACCCAGTCTTGAGAAAACTCACTCTCTTCTATTTTCCAAATATACAGTGCTCACAAAAATCTAGATCTATGCTTCTCAAATCTGAAAGCTTACCTTTTGACTTAAGAATAGTCATTCCATTCTCACTCATGTGGCCAAGCCTCTGGTGCCACAACTTTGCATCTACATCTGAAGTAGATAATATAGAAGGAGAATTATCAATAATACAATTACATAAATAGAGAGTACCTACTCTCTTACCTCTTGCCAATACAAGTACACCCTTGGAAACCTTCCAAGATTCAGCTGTGAGAGTTATTGTACAATCCTCATCCCCTAACTTTCCTGTAGAAATCAGATTCCTCTTCAGGATGGGAACATGCATGACATCTCTCGACACCCATGTGTTGCCATTCTGCATTTTCAGCTGCACTTTTCCTTTGCCAATAATTTTACAAGGCTCATCATCCCCTAAATAAACTATTCCAAAATCTCCATGGACATAGTCACTAAAATATTCTCTATTTGGGGTTGCATGAAAAGAGGCACTAGAATCTAAAACCCAAGATTCTATATTATTATGCAAAGAGAGTATAAGAGCATCTTGTGCAACAATAACTGCAACTTTTTCTTCTTCTTTACCTTCATGCTAATTGTCTTCTTTAGGTTTTCACCAGCAATCTTTGCTTATATGCCCTATCTTTCCACAATTCCAGCAGGTTATCTTCCTGCCATTTTTGGATTTGGATCTACCTCTCATCTTTGACTTAGACCTTGATCTCTAATGCTTTCCCTTCTCTTTTTGCCTTCCCCTAATTTCAAAACTTAAATCATTCCCTGATGTTTCCTCTATGCTTTTCCTATGAATTTCTTCATTCAAGATTACACTAACAACATCATCTACTTTTAAAATATTTGAAGCAGATGCAGTATTACTAACTACCATTACCAAGCTATGCCAGCTTTCATGTAAAGAGCATAAGATTAATAGAGCTTTAATTTCATCATCAAAAACTATTTTGACTAAATTTAATTGATTTACAATTCCATGGAAATCATTTAGATGATTGGATACAGATCCACCTTCCTACATTTGCAAATTAAATAACTGCTTCATAAGATATACCTTATTTGAAGCTGAGGGTTTTTCATATAAATTTGCTAAAGTAGTCATTAACTCTACCGTTGACTTTGCCTGTGATAAATTAGATATCACAGTAGATGCCATACTCAATCTTATAGATCCAAGAGCCTTTCTATCAAGAACTTCCCATTCTTCATCTTCCATGTCTGTGGGCTTCTTTGAAACTCCACCTAACAGTAAGTATAGATCTTTCTGATATAGATAATCTTCTATCTACATTCTCTATAATTGGTAATTCTTACCATTAAACTTCTCCATTCTCAGTTTACTTTCTTTTGCCATTGCTTCTCCCACTCAAACAGAAACCCCTGTGAGTGACCAATAATCAACAAACACTAACCAGATCTGAAACACCTATTAGTCAACCTGAGCTCTGATACCACTTGTTGGGGATCAACCAACAAGCTTGATTACTTTTATGTAAGCAACTAAACATGGAATTAAACTAGAATAATAAGTAACTAGAATCAAAAATAGCAAAGAATAAGATATATAAGAAACCACCCTGAAAACTTGTATTAAACTCTTCCAGAAGGAAATACAACGAAGAAAATCAAACTTTCTTCTCACACCTCTCAGATGTACAGATCTCTTTCCCTCAATAGTTTTCTCTATCAGTTACAATCAATTCCAACAACCTAGATTGATACACACATACAATAAATGTCTTCTACTATTCCTTTCTTACACACAAGCTATGAAGATCTATCCCTATTATATAATATTAGGAAACATGAGCATGCATTCTCCACTATTAGATATTCCTCTTAATCAAGGGTTCAAATCAGTCCTACCAAAAATAGAAATGCAAACTCAATACCAATAGTTAATCTAATCATGCAAATAATTTGTTCATCCATGAAAATAGACTTCCTGGATGCACAGGTAACTGACGTCGGTTCCTATCTATCTGCACATGACCGACATCGGCCGATCTATAACCAATGTTGGCAGCTCCCAATCGACCCCTGATCGACATCGGTCATTCCTAACTGATGCCAGTGACTGTTTAACTCTAACAACCTATAATTTACTCATTTGGTGAAGCTTTTAGCTCTATAACTCAACAATATGCTTAACTAGTATTAGGGTAATTCATTATCCCTCCATACTAAACCAAGAACCTGTAAAACACACACCTACTCAAGAGGCTTAAAACTTCTCAAGTCTATCTAATATTATTTGTGAGTGAATGAATAAAGATAAATGAAGGTAGTGATATTTCATAAGGGGACCCTTTAAAATATCCTAGGCCAACTATGTCATTTACTAAAAATAGATATGAGTATTTTTTTACTTCTTTCAGTTCATCAGAAGGAACTTTTCTTGCTTATCTTTTAGCTTAAAAATTGGGGCCACAATCTAAGTTTTAAACAATAAAATGGTGTTTTCACTATAAATTCACCATTTTTTGTGGCCAACACAACCCCCTATTTTTGGAAAATTTAGGGTCTATCTGGAAACTATCAGCTCAAAGTTTCCCATGGCTCCAATCAACTTGCCCTAGTCTTGAATTGTGTAGAATCTTTGAGCCTTATTTCTCCTTGGTCTATTGGGTGTTTCATATCTTGTATAAAACATAAGCAATCAAATTTGAGGTCACTTTAGTTTCCTTTATTTCTATAAATGTTTCCCTTATATGTTTTAAACAAAATCCTCATCATACTTATAAATTCTTACACTTACTTTTGTTTTACATAGCTAAAATTTTATAGGTTGTCTTAGAATCACATCATCCTTAATTCCTACTTGGAATTTCATAAGGATTCAATAGTAGGTAGGTGATATTTTAACTAAATATGTGGCCTTTATTTTATCTTAGTCATTTTATATAAATCTTTTACAAGAACATAACAAATGAAAGAGTATCATGTAGAAGTTGTTAGACTTTCCAGTCTCTTAAGAGTGTTAGAATTGTTAGATCCCTAAGATAGCCTTACTAATGAAAGAGTTCAATGTATAAGTCGTAATATCAATCTTGGGGGTGTCAAAATTTTCATAGCCCTAGTAGATCCTAAAAAACCAAAGAGTGTCATGCAATAATTATCATACCTACTAGGCTCTTAGGGGTGTCAAATTTGTCATAACCCTAAGAGATCCAAGATAATGAGATTGTGCCACATCACACTTCCATAAAATTAATATAAAAGGCTTAGGAGTGCCCTGATTAACCCTAAAAACAACTACATTTAGAACAAATAACCAATCATAATAGTTTCACATGTCTCATAAAACATAGGTTGTTGGCTCTATAATACAGAGGGATGACATACCAATAGTGCTTAGTTGGCATAGTTCATAGATGAATGTCAAATACATAAATGAAATGTGACCCAAATATGGGTATTAAGTAGTGGAAAAGGACCAATGTACGTGTGTTCCTATTTTTCCCCTTGTATTAACTAATTTTAGTAAATTATGCCTTAAAATGATAATTAGCAAGCATCCAATCATCTTTACAAAATTTAAATTAGGACCCTCTTTTAAGTTCTCTAAGTTAGTGATAGATTTGGAAGTGACTGGGTGGATTTTTCCACCAACACAAATTTGATCTTGTGTAGGGTGAGCCACCAAAGGCCATTAATGCCAGAGATCTCTATAGAACACTATAAGTTCTAAGATCGATTGAACATAATTTTACCACTCCTAATTCTAAAAAGTACTTTATCATAGTTTATACTCATAATTTTAGTGATTTTATTCATATAAAGCTTAGTGTTAATATATATCTAGTTCATATAAAATGGTTGTGTCATCTTCCAACCCCAAGCCTGAGAATGATTATTTGGATACCACCTTCTTACCAAACTTGGTGTCATTCAAGCACTACAACAAAATCTTAAAGGAAATTAAATATCTATAAATGAAACACCCTAGAATATTATGAGGATGAGACTGAGTACCTTGATAATCTCATGGCACTAGATAGATCATAATTTCATAGAGCCATGGCCAAGCCTAAAGTATTCACTTGAAAATACCTCTTCAATAACCTATTACTAAATTTAAAGTGAATTATGTGAGAGGGGAAAGACTTGGTCTCCTCTGTTAATTTAATGAACATAGTCACAAATATATTAGGGACTAATTTTAAATGGTACTATAACCTCTTATATTATATTATCATATATATTCTAGTATAGTAGACACATGGGCCAATACCTATGAGATATATGAGGTCCTTAATGATTAGGCCATCAACAAAGAATTATGGATCAACAAATAGGATATTGACACTTACCCTATCCACTTTTTATAGAGGGGATTCATGTTGGGAGGCTCTGTATGAACCCCTTATTTAGGGCCAATGACACCATGCATGTAAACATCTTATGGGTGCCCTTACTGAACATAATTATTAAAGGAAAGGAGGTCTTAGACCTAGGAAGTGTAATTTGCTTAAATATTTTCAAGGTTATCTTAGGAGCTCAAGTTAGAGGGAACTTATACATGATTTCTTACATCATTAATGTAGTCTACACTACCCTCTCATTTAGTATCTCAAGTTTCCCACCTTGCATCCCTATTGGATATGTAGTTCATGTCACATTCTAAAAATTATATGATCACCACTACTACTATGCCCCCAATCTACAACATTTATTAGGATAGGAATAGATGACTTGTGGATTACTTATCCCCCTTGATGTTATGTCACATTTATCTATTTTTTCATTAGGTTATTAGGTCGGCCTATAATTAACCATTGCCTAGTTAGACTATATATAGGAGGTAGTGGGTAGTTTTTTATCATCATATCAGAGTACTCATTTCTTATTACAAGCATTTGGGAGGTTTCCCCCTCAAAGTGGCTTATAAATTATTCATATTTTATGGTATATTTCCATATCATTGTGATATCTTACTATTATTCTTCTTATTTAGTAAATTAATATCATTACAAGTGGTATCAGAGTGTTTATTTAGGCCATAAATAGGATAAAACCCATATATCTTATAATTTGACTATATATCACAAACGATTATGATTTATCTATAATTTTTTGTAGTAGAGGTGAGAAATAATTCAAGATACCATTTAAATTTCATCTCAATTGGATATGTTTTTCAAATTTTATCACCATTTTAAGGTTTTTTATAAATTCACTCTATAGTGCATAATTCAAAGATTTTTTTAGATTTATTTACATTTATATTGGTTATGTTCTTTGTAGTTTTTGATTTGAGTCATAATTAAGTACAAAATCACTTGGTTAAAGTTAGGTCTAAAATCCCAATCAGGGTCGACATTGTCAAGCCATTTTATGGTAGGACCAAAAACTAGGGGCCAAAGAAATGGTGTTGAAACCCCAGGTAAAACTCCTCACAAGGAAGATACGAAGTAATAAATTGGATTTACTAGATCATTTATACTAAGGTTCTTTGAGATAGATCATAAAGTGAGCCATCTTTACTACAATGTGCAAGGAATTCAAAATGAGATGGAAGGCATACAATATGATATGAAATCCATATAATCTAGTTTGGAAAATATCATGATATATTTATAGAATAATTAGTCAAATCAACTAGCTATCACTATTACATAACCCCACTAATGTGGATCTCCCAACCATCCTAATCCAAATCCAAGTACCTTGCCATAATGGAACTTGTTACCAAAGATAGATATGCATAAATTTAATGGAAAATATCCACTCAATTAGATCAACCAAATGGAGATTTTTTTATCTACATTAAATCCCATGTGAATAAAAGGTTTCCATGGCATCCTTATAGCTAGAACCTAAATAATTCATTTGGTATCGATGGTTGTGTGCTCAAAATAAAAATATGACTCTCAATGTCACCTAGTTAGTTTTTATAAAGGAGGTGAAATTACACTATAGCAATAGTGTAATATAGAATTAATTAAGCCAACTAGCTAAATTATGATAGACTAGTTCAATCAAGTATTATATTCATAATTTTTAGAACCTATCTTTATGTTTAGAGATAATTTTTTATAAGTACCTAAATGACCTATTTGTAGGAGGCCACAAGGACCACACTCAACATGAGGTATGCATGTTTAATCCAATTAAGGTTTTTAATTCTATTATCATGGCACACAGGTCTAAATAAAAATTCATATCCAACAAGAAGCATCCATTCACTCACTTTAGATATCATAACATATCAACACCATCATTTATTCCACCTACTAGATTGACCCCTTAGCAAATTGAAGAGAAATGTGGAAAAGGATTATGTTTTAGCTATTATATAAAGTGGAGTAAAGGGCATAAATGTGTAGAGAATAAGTTATTATACATTAATGGATCCAATGAAGATGATAATGCCTCTAATGATGATGAAGAAGAGATAAAGGAGGTGCCTAAAGATTCCAAACCTACAATCTCTTGTCATGCACTTTCAGGTATTATCACTCCTCAAACATTTAAGGTGGTGGGTTTCCTCGAGAAATAGAAGGTGATAGTGTTGACTGAATTTGGGAGCACATATAATTTCATCAACCATAATTTGGACACTCAATTGAATTTTTTCATTTACCTAACACCAAAATTTTAGGTCATGATTATAGATGGTGGCACAATCAATTATTTAAGGAAGTGTCATAGTATTAAACTTACTATGGGAGAGTATAATCTATATTCTCCCATGTATTTCTATTCCCATGGGTGGTTTAGACATTTTTTTGTGACTCCAATGGCTCACAACCTTGGGTAAAATTGAGATGAACTTCTAAGAACTACTCATGTGCTTTCATTTTAAAGGTAGAAAAATTGAACTACAAGGATTACGGGGAAAATCTCCATAATTGGTTAGTTCACATCAGATGACAAAAATGCTAAAAGGGAGTAAAAGGATTTATAGCATGATTATGTTAAATATAATTTAATCCATAAAGGCATATCCACATCCTGATATATAGATGATTCTTTATAAACACCCATCTAGTTTTGAGGCCATGCCAAAAAGACTACCACCAAAAAGAAAACATGATCATGTCATTCAACTACTTCTGGGGAGTTAACCACTAAATATCAGACTATATAGATATCCATATGCATAAAAGGGTGAAATTGAAAATATGGTCCATGAGATGCTGGAGGCAAGGATCATCAAGAACATCCAGAGTGCATATTTATTGCTAGTGGTCATGGTACATAAGAAGGATAATACATGGAGGATGTACCTAGATTATAAGGAACTCAACAAGTACACCATCAAAGATAAGTTTCCTATTCCAATAATTGATGATTTACTTGATGAGTTACATGGTGCTATTTGTTTTTAAAAATTGGATCTTTATTTAGGGTACCATCAAATTAGAATCAGGGATGAAGATGTTCATAAAACTACTTTTAGAACTCATGAGGGCCATTATGATTTTTTAGTAATACCCTTTGGTCTTTAAAATTCACCACCTACTTTTTAGAGCTTGATGAACACTTTTTTAGGCCTTTTTTAAGGTAGTTTGTGTTGGTTTTATTTGATGGCATTTTGATTTACAGTAAGACATGGGAAGAACACTTACAACATGTGAAACAGGTGTTTAGTTTTGGAACAACATCAACTTTATGTGAAACCATCTAAATGTGCTTTCAGAATATAATAGGTAGAATACTTGGGTCACATTGTATCCCATGAAGGTGTCAAAGTTGATCCTCATAAGATTAAAGTTATGGTGGATTGGTCAATGCCCAAAACTCTCAAAAACCTTTAAGGGTTCCTAGGACTAATAAGTTACTAATGAAGAATTTTTAAAGGTTATGGAAGCATAGAAACTCTACTCACTAAATTTATAAATAGGGATACCTTCCAATGGAATGATGTAGTCTGTAAATAATTTGAGCAACTAAAATTATTTATGTACACCACCCCAGTTTTGGTTACTCTAAACTTCTCTAAGACATTCATTGTTGAATGTGATGCTTCTAGATCAGGGTTGGGAATAATACTAATGTAAGAAATAATACCCCTTGCATTTGAGAGTCATCAATTCAAAGGTAAAAATATCCAAAAAACTATTAATGAGAAAGAAATGATGGATATTCTTAGTACAGTAAAATAATGGATGCGTTATCTAATGGGTAGACATTTAAGGTGAAAATAGATCATGATAGTCTCAAATAATTTTTGTAACAAATATTATCTTATAAGGAAAAAAAAAGTGGGTAATAAAAATGTTGGTTTATGATTTTGAAATCATATATAAGAAGGGTAAATATAATATATTAATAAATGCACTATCTAGATGGGATACATACATAGAACCATTACTTTGTGTAATGTCCATGTTATAGGCAGATTGGGTAGATGAATCTAGGTTAGAGTAGGGGAAGGAAAAGGATACATAGGTTCTAATTTGAAATATCAATCAAGGTTCTATAGACTTATAAAAATTTAAATGTAAATTTAATTCCCTATGGTATAAGTATAGGTTATAGTTGTGTAAAGATTTAGAGTTGAAGCATAAAATTCTTGTAGATTTGCATGAATCTCCAAATGGGGGACACTCTGGGTTCTTAAAAACTTATCAAAGAATCAAATGATAAGTTATTTTATAAGGACTCAAGGGATATGTCAAAAAAATTATGGTAGAATGCTTGATATGCTAACAAAACAAAGGTGAGACAGTTAAGATCCCAAGTATGTTACAACCTTTAACAATTCATAGTCAAAGGTGGGAGGAGGTTTCTATGGATTTCATCACAAGGTTGCATTTTTCTTAAGGTAATAATTTTATCTTGGTAATTTTGGATATGCTTACAAAATATGCCCCTTTTGTGCCTTATCACATCCATTTACAACAATTTTAGTACTAGTTATTTTTATGAAGGCAATTCTAAAATTACATGGAACCCAAACAATAATTGTAAGTGATCATGACCCTATTTTCACTAGTAATTTTTGGATTCAACTATTTTAATATTTGGGTACTATCTATCTCATATCTCATATTACCATCCTAATATGATGGACAAAAAAAAGTGGTCAATAAATGTTTAAAGGGGTATCTCCATTGTTTTATATCACATAAGCAAGAACATTGGGTTAAATGGATACCACTTGTAGAATGGTGGTATAACAAATATATATATATATATATATATATATATATATATATATACCTCTTCTAAAATGTCCTAATTTATAAAACTATATGGTTACCATCCATCTTCCATCACTTCTTTGTTAAGGGTGAAAACCAAGGTTTGAGATGTGGAGGAGCACATTCAGCATCAACAAGAGGTTTTGGCTAGTTTGAGAGAGAATTTGGCATTGGCATAAAATAGGATGAAGCAAAAATTAGATCAACATCATAGTGAGTGAAATTTTGATATGGTCAATTGGGTCTTTATACATTTGTATCCTTACAAGCAGATGTCTTTGAAGTAACAAAAAAAGGACAACAAATTTACTCCTAAGTATTATGACCCTTATTACTTTCTACAAAAAATTGTAAGTGTGGCTTACAAGCTATATTTTCCTCATTCATCTCACATGCACCCAATATTTCATTTTTCCTACTTGAAAAAGGTCATTGGACATAAATTTTTATCCCAAATAGAGCTACCAAAACTATATGATGAAGGACAAGTCATTTTAGAACCAGAAAAGAACTTACAAACATGTACTAAAAGGTTGAGAAATAAAGAGATTAAGGAATATATGATCAAGTGGAATAACTTAGGTGGTGAGGATGCAACTTGGGAGGGTGAAGGTTTTCTTCAACAACATCTAGAGTTGTTCAACATTAAGGATAATTTTGGTTCAAAGGGGAAGGGCATGTTATGCCCCTAAACTATCACATTTATTAGGATAGGAATAATTAACTTATGGCTTACTTATCCCTCTTTGATGTTATATCACATTTATATGCACTTTCATTAGGTTATTAGGTTATCCTATAGAGTAACCATGGTCTAGGTAGACTATATATAAGAGGTAGCAAGTAGTTGTTTATCATCATATCAAAGTATTAATTTTTTATTGCAAGCATTTAGGAGGTTGCCCCCTTAAAGTGGCTTATACATTATTCATATTTTATGCTATATTTCCATATCATTATGATATCTTGTTGTTATTCTACTTATTTAGTGAATTAATATCATTACAAATACTAGAGCCACATCTAAGATAGTTGTGAACACTTGTACCCATCATTCCATGGTCTATCATTCCATCAATGAGAAGTACATGCCAAAATTTTTTTGAGGAGATAAATAGGAAGCTATTTCCCATTGAGTTTTACTAGTATTAATGTATAAGGTATATGGCAATCCCCTATTCTCTTGCCCTATCAAGTCACAAAACATCTTGTCAAGTAAGAAATTATTCATCAACTAGCTAAAGACATCATAGGGTTCTCAACTGATCACCAGTAGAAAACATGCTTAGATTTCTCAATTATCATCTTCCACCATATGTATAAAAATATGCTTTCACTAAGGAATATGGTGAACCAAAAAAATATATTATGCCTTGGGAAGGTTTGATCACAAAGAGTGGGATCCTCGTAAGGTCATATGTGCCCATGTGGGGAAACACGTGACCTAGACCAACATCACTTACTATCATGAGCCCCATAAGGATTATCAAGTTCACCTCAACCCATTTGATGATAATGAATTATTAGCATGGATCAAGGTAAAGAATAAGAAGAAAAGAAAATAGTCCCAAGCCAAGTCAAGTGGTGAGAAAATACTAGTGTCACCTCAATAACCACCTTCACTATGGCTACGATTATGACCCATGCCATCTCAATTGCGAGGAGACATCCAAGTAAATTCACCCTAAATCACTAAGAAGATCATACAAGGTCTTTTTTATCATCTTGAAGTGTACCCTACCAAGTCTTGAGACCTACTTCAAGTGATAAAATGGAAATAACCCTAGATTGTGGGTGACATATGGCATGGGTAAATATCTAGAGAATTATAATAGTTTATCAAACATTGATGAACCTAATCTAATAGAAGGTTGCATCTCTCTAACCTACACTAATAATGCCTAATCTAAGCTACAAATATGCCTTTGATCATGAAATTGGAGAAGAGATTGAAATGAAACTAAAAATGGGGTGATGTACCAAGATTTGGGGTCTCCTCTTCCTACTCTTATAACATAAAAATTAACTATAAAATACCGATATCAAATTCACACTCTAACAAACCTATTATAATAGAGGTAAAATGAAAGGGTCAACCTGCATAAGGGCTATGTTTTCTACAATTTCATTACTAATGAGCCAAAGAGGCTAATAAACATTTATAATTGACCTCAATATAAATAAAAGAGACTAAATACCACAATATTCAATTTAAATTATGCCATACATAGTGAAAATATCAAGTAAAGAGAGGAAAATTCAATGCTTTATCAATAGTTAATGATTTTAGCTAGCATTACAAGTCCTCGAATGAGTAGATTCTTGTCATACCCAAGAGGAGGGATACCAAATGAGGCATTTCCAGCCCTATATATATATATATATATAATGAGAGATAATAGAGAGGATAAATCACTACTCAACTTAATAAATGTAGTTTTTACAACATAAATCAACCTATTCAAGAGAGAATACAAGTACAAAATAAGGACATTAGAGCCTCGTCAATACACTAGCCTACCACAATGATGATCTCCTCATGGAAATTGGTATAAGAGTGGTGTAGAAGGCTTACTTATTTGATTTTCTTGTCTTTTTGAGTACTTGAGGTGGTGAACATGCTAATATAAGGCTATAACACTTGAAAACTCATGCATTTGTTATTCCTACTCACCTCTCTCCTCATACTTGCATGTTAAAACTACTACATGGTTGACTTAGAGGAAGAAATTCTATGCCTCTTTTAGCCTATAAGGTTAAATTGCCTTGATGAACAATTTATGGGGCAATTACATGTCCATAGGATCAAGTTTCCAATATTCAAGTTCTCTATCATGGCCTTAATGACCCTCAACCTCAACCATGATCATGCTTGACAAGCCCCATGAGCATAATCAAACAAAAAATCCTCTTGTAACTCACATAGTGATATTTAAAAGAGGTATAAGAGCTTATGTGAATCTTAGCTATTCATGGGAATCTTTGAGAGACTTGATAAATCTATAATTTATTCTTGATATCCCCATTTTTTCCTCTCATTCTCTTGATAAACATTGAGATGATGATGTTGGAAGTCTATGAAGACTATTGAATCTCTTCTTCACCTTGAGAGGTCCTCAAATCCTTCTTCTTTCATGATAGGCTTCTTGAGATAAGTTTCACCTATCATGTAATTATTTTCCTTGAGGAATATTCTAACTTCAATGGGTTATTAAAATTACTATAACTTGATAATTACACTAACTCTACCTTTTCTTTTAACACAAAACCATGCTTCACCCTTTGAAGGTAGTTGCAGGCTTACTAGTCTTCTTGGAGAACTCAAACAACCTTTCACTCTCTACTTTGTCCTTATATAATTTTCCTCTCAAGATTCAAATCTTGGTCAAGAAATAAATTAATGGAGTGTTAATTATTTTTGTCTACAATTCTCTTGTAAAGACCTTGAAGAGACCTATGTTTACATCTTTCACAATGTTTGAACATTGTCATAGGATGTTAGAGTCTAAAGAGGCTCCTGAGGATAATTATTACCTCTTGAAATTAGAAACATCATCTCAATCCTTTTCATAGGTCTTCATAATTGATTTAGAGATTCTTAAACCTCATTTTATTACACATGAGGCTCATTTGGTAGAATTTTAAGGCTAAGATACTTTTCAGACCTATAGATTGGGTTTTGAGATCTCAAACCCCTCTCTCCTCATTGTAATCATCAATAAATTTTGATAAATATGTTATACATGGGCATGGAGTTCAAGTCAAGCCTTATACCTTGCCAACATTTTTTTCAACTCTTGATCATGATCTCTCATGTTTGTAACATTAGAATTCTATGTGGAAACCTTGCTCCATGGATTTCTAAGCCTACAAATGGCTACAAACCTACAATTATTCTTGAAATCATTTTGAATCCTATTTATTCATCATTTGAAACTATATATAGGTCTTCCTCAATCCTTCCAACATTAGGCTTGATCCATAAGCTTCTTAAGAAGCTTTGGGAGGTTGATCTTCAATCTTGATCAGCAAGAAAGTTTCCTCATAGATTGTAACTTCACTCATATTCTTCTAATTTACATTGATAGAAGTTTTTCATGCTTTAATAGTAGACCATAGCTTTAGTGTGAATGATCCATGAACTTTCTCTTGATTTTCACAATCCCATACATCATAGGAAATGTCAAGGTAAACTTAAATATTTTGTCTATTTGTTTGAATGAAGGTCTTGAAACACAAAACCTTGTAAAACTTGATTGTAGACATATAAAATATTGATTGAACATTTTTAAAACCTAAAATCCTCCTTCTCCTATTCTTTTTTACACAAGACCATGCTAGGTATCATGGAAATCCACTCAAGGTGGTGGAATTTCAAGACCATGAAGATTTTATACTCTCATTGGGAACCTTATCCTAGATTTGACTTCCCTACCTGTAACTTCCTTCTTGTATCCACCAAGAAGTCTTTTGGAACCTTTATATAATTTTGAAACCTCTCAAACTAGACTTTTAGGCTTAGATTTTTTCTCTAGTCAATCAAGAACTTGCATTGAATATGAAAAGATGGGGAATTCAACATTATCCATCATTTAATCATCATGAAAAATATTTTCATAAGCCTGAAATAAAATATTTTAGAATATATCATCATGTTGAAGTATTCACTCTTTATTATAAACCTCTAGTTTAGTGGTAACCTTCTAAAATTAAATCACATGGTATCCAATTCTCAAAACCTACCTATAACTTCATCACCAAGGCTTTAAGAGACCCATCTCTTCATGTTAGAGCTATTGGGAATGGTTGTAAACTTGAAATGCATGTATAAGGTCTTATTTCTAGTGAATCATTAGGAAAATATTTGAGTGTAGACCTCTTATAATATTTAAAGATTGTTGTACCTTCTCATTTTCTTGGTTTGGACGTGGAGCCCATTGAGAGGTTTAGAGGCTTGTATGTTCATAGGAACCTTGATTCTCTCCCTTAAGTCCTAGTGTCATTCATTTTCATGGTTGGATAACTTGTTCAAGATCCCCTAGGACATGTTTTATAACTTCTCAAAAAAACCTACAGACTTGAGGACTTGGGATCCCTCTTCAAACCAAGTTTATGGGCCTGCTAGAGGTCATGTTCCTATCTTAAAATCCCTCAAGCATGATGGAAAATCAATTTCCTAGGTTTGTAACTTATTTTATAAATGATCTTGGAATTATGTAGTTTTATTATGACCCTACTTTGATGGAGGAACACCTAAAAATTCATTAGAAGCCTCATCCTTATATTTTTACGCCTTTGTGTCTCCCTCAAGCTCAAAACCTTTTTGAAACCTTGAAAGTTAATTAAATAAGGAAAAAACTCTATCAAAATGGTTTTGATTGTATATGGGAGTTGTTTGGCTTATTTGAATCCCATTCATCAAGAGGAAAACATTTCAAAATACTTTACAGACTCTCATATTTTTTATACAGAACTGTGTGGCCTTATTCAAGCTCAAACCTATAACCATATTAAAAAGTTTACCATGAAGCTTGATGATCCAAAACTTGAAATCTTTGGTTGAAAGATAATTCAGAAATAAGAACAACATAATTCAAATAATGTTATCTCTGAAAATAGATGTTTTATTGATTAAAATTGCAGACCCAAACATATGCCTATCTCTGAGAAGAGATGTTTGATTTCCATTTTAGGTTACATATTCATTTATACATGTTTTGAAGGTGTGAGGAGGATGTGGAAGGTCACCAATCTTGAGGGAGATTAATTGGTTTGACTTCCGTGATTTACAATAATACAAAATTTGAGGAATTACTATTTTTAGAAACTTACTATTTTTAGACTGCACTACTAAAATTGAAATTTAGGGAAATTACATTGGGTTTTAAGGGGTAAAAATTCATTTATCAAAGATCCATGACATCTCATGACATTCCCATCATTATTATCTTTCCAACGGTTCAAACGGTGAGTCAATTAGAGTTATGGTGCAAAAGTTATGGCTCCCAAAAGTTTTGCCATCAATTAGGGCAGACGCATCACCCGAATTATCATCTGAATTATTACCTAGATCATTTCTCCCTCCTTGAGAATAAATGGTCCCCATTGCATCAAGATTTGTCATCAAGTGTGGTAGTTTTAGTTTGATTTGATTCTTGATGCATACTTAGAAAGGACTGTGATTTATAAAACTGTGCAGGGCCCAATTGTTCACCATTTCTCTCTGACCATCAGTCTATGGATGGAAGGATGTGAAATTATTTAGCTTGATACCTATTTGCTTCTATTGTTGTTTTGTTTGTGTATTCAAGGCTATAACATCAACCCTCTTGGATTCTTGTGGCTTGACCACTATGAGAACAAATTTCTTGGCACTAATCAGAGAGACAGATGTAGAAGGTGGTACCTCTGGTACCCTATAACACCATGTTCCAAGAGTGAGAGTGATCCTTCAATTTCTTGATTCATAGATGCCATGTCGATCATACATGAATGGGTGACCAAAGAGTACATCACAAACATCTAAATTGACCACATCACATAAGACCTCATCTTGGAAAGGTTTTATTGCATATGAGAGAAGACATTGGTGGGTGACATAGAGGTTTCTCCCTAGACTCAACCATCCAATACTATATGGATTTGGGTGAGGCTTCATGGATAGATATAGGCTTTTCACAACATTAGTAGAGATTAAATTCTTTTGACTTCCACTATCAAGAATGAAATGCAGAGACTTACCTTTCACCCATAACTTAGAGTGAAACAAAATTTCCTTGTCATCTAGCATCTCATCATGGGTCTGTGATAAATCAATAATGGCTTCAAGATTATCATCTACAATATCTTCTTCAACCTCTTCAACTATAGGGTTTGTATGAGGTAGAGCAATAGATGTTGAGGATTGTGACTCAGAAAGCAGTGACTTGATGGCTCGACATTCTTATTTGGAGTGAGTTACAGATTTATGATAATCACACCACTTCCCAGTCTTTCCTTCTTTTTTCTTCTAATTTTGGCCTCGTGTTTGACCTTCTTTATCACTTTTCCATTTTGAAGATTGATTATTTATATTCACCCTTTCATGCTTCTACTCAATCTTCACTGTGAACTTGTATGCCTCACTGATGGTTTCTAAATTGAAGAGTTCCATTTCTCCCTATATGTACCATTGTAGTCTACCATGATATTTGAGAACCCTATGTTTCTCACTTTCTTGGATGCCTAATCTCGCAGATAGAGAATGAAAAATGTCAGTGTAATTTTGAACAAACTATTCCTTA
Source organism: Torreya grandis (assembly GCA_037957365.1). NCBI lineage: Eukaryota > Viridiplantae > Streptophyta > Pinopsida > Cupressales > Taxaceae > Torreya > Torreya grandis. The sequence goes on from JARHVA010002979.1 coordinate 695,635, forward strand.
CCTTGGTGAAGTTGTTTCCACTCTATATACAGATTGTCATATGCTCCAATGGGGTAGTATTTTTTCTTTATAGCTTCTATGAAATCATCCCATGAAGGTTCTATCTCAAGGCCAATATCATCTACACTTAATCTCTTTTTGTACACTTCCCACCAATTTTTTGACAGGCAATGATGCTTTCAAAAGAGCAAAAGTAATCTTTTCTTTATCAATGAATTTATTTACAAAAAAATAAGATGACAATTGATCCAACCAATTTTATACTACATCAGCATTGATTTTTCCTTCAAATTTGGGGATATCAAAATTCACCTGAACCTTGAAGGGTGTTGGGGCACTTAAAGGATGTGTGATTGCAGATGAGGAGCTAGAATTTTCCATCGAGATTTGTTGGAGAATTTGAGTGAATTGTTGTAGCATCTATGCTTGCTACTATTGGAGGGCTTCATTCACCATTTTCTTAAAAGGATCAGATGTCTCAGTGTTTTCCACCATTTGAAGTCATTTGGAGCGAATAGGTGGATAGTCTATTGGTTCTATTTTCTACCCAAGCTTCCTATAATCTAACCTCATCCTTGGGATCATATACTCTAAATAAAAACCACTCTGATACCAATGATCCAAAACTCAAAAGCTTTAGGTGATAGATAATTCAAAAATAAGAACAACACAATTTAAATAATGCTATCTCTGAAAAGAGATGTTTTATTGATTAAAATTACAGACCTAAACATATGCCTATCTCTGAGAAGAGATGTCTAATTTCCATTTTGGTTTACATCTTCATTTATACATGTTTTGAAGGTGTGAGGAGGATGTGAAAGGTCACACATCTTGAGGGAGATTAAGTGGTTCAACTTCCATGATTTACAACAATACAGAATTTGAGGAATTACTATTTTCAAAAACTTACTATTTTAGACTGCACTACCAAAATTGAAATTTGGGGCACTTACATTGGGTTTTCAAGGGTCAAAATTCAATATGTAAAGCTCCATGCCATCTCACGATGTTCCCCTCATTATTAGATTTCCAACGATTCAAACGATAAGTCAATTGGAGCTATGGTGCAAAAGTTATGGCTCCCAAAAGTTCCACCATCAATTGGGGTGGACCCATCACCCAAATTGTCATCTGAATTGTTGCCCAGATCATTCCTCCCTCTTTGACAATAAATGGTCCCCATTACATCAATATTTTTCATCAAGTGTAGTATTTGTACTTTGATTTGATTCCTGATGCATACTTGGAAGGGACTATGGTTTATAGAATTGTTGGAGGGCTTCATTCACCATTTCCTTGAAAGGATCAGATGTCTCAGTGTTGTCCACCATTTGAAGTCATTTGGAGTGAATAGGTGGATAGTCTACTAGTTCTATTTTCTATCGAAGCTTCCTATAATCTAACCTCATCCTTGGGATCATACACTCTAAATAAAAACCACTCTCATACCACTGATCCAAAACTTGAAAGCTTTAGGTGAAAAATAATTAAAAAATAAGAACAACACAATTTAAATAATGTTATCTCTGAAAAGAGATGTTTTATTGATTAAAATTATAGACCTAAACATATGCCTATCTCTGAGAAAAGATGTATAATTTCCATTTTGGGTTACATCTTCATTTATACATGTTTTGAAGGTATGAGGAGGATGTGAAAGGTCACCAATCTTGAGGGAGATTAAGTGGTTCAACTTCCATCATTTACAACAATACAAAATTTGAGGAATGACTATTTTCAAAAACCTACTATTTTTAGACTACACTACTAAAATTGAAATTTGAGGCACTTATGTTGGGTTTCTAGGGGTTAAACTTCAATAGGTATATCTCCATGCCATCTGAAGATGTTCCCCTCATTATTAGATTTCCAACAGTTCAAACGGTGAGTCAATTGGAGCTACGGTGCAAAAGTTATGGCTCCTGAAAGTTTCACCATCAATTAGGGTGGACCCATCACCCAAATTGTCATCTAAATTTTTGCCCAGATCATTCCTCCCTCTTTGAGAATAAATGGCCCCCATTGCATCAATATTTGTCGTCAAGTGTAGTATTTGTACTTTGATTTGATTCATGATGCATACTTGGAAGGGATTATGGTTTATATAATTTTTGGAGGGCTTCATTCACCATTTCCTTGAAAGGATCAGATGTCTCAGTGTTGTCCACCATTTGAAGTCCTTTGGAGTGAATAGGTGGATAGTCTACTGGTTATATTTTCTACCCAATCTTCCTATAATCTAACCTCATCCTTGGGATCATACACTCTAAATAAAAACCACTCTGATACCACTCATCCAAAACTCGAAAGCTTTAGGTGAAAGATAATTCAAAAATAAGAACAACACAATTTAAATAATGCTATCTCTGAAAAGAGATGTTTTATTGATTAAAATTACAGACCTAAACATATGCCTATCTCTGAGAAGAGATGTCTAATTTCCATTTTGGGTTACATCTTCATTTATACATGTTTTGAAGGTGTGAGGAGGATTTGAAAGGTCACACATCTTGAGGGAGATTAAGTGGTTCAACTTCCATGATTTACAACAATACAAAATTTGAGGAATTACTATTTTCAAAAACTTACTATTTTAGACTGCACTACCAAAATTGAAATTTGGGGCACTTACGTTGGGTTTTCAAGGGTGAAAATTCAATATGCAAAGCTCCATGCCATCTCACGATGTTCCCCTCATTATTATATTTCCAATGGTTTAAACGACAAGTCAATTGGAGCTATGGTGCAAAATTTATGGCTCCTGAAAGTTCCACCATCAATTGGGGTGGACCCATCACCCAAATTGTCATCTAAATTGTTGCCCAGATCATTCCTCCCTCTTTGAGAATAAATGGTCCCCATTGCATCAATATTTGTCATCCAGTGTAGTATTTTTACTTTGATTTGATTCCTAATGCATACTTGGAAGGGACTATGGTTTGTATAATTGTTGGAAGGCTTCATTCACCATTTCCTTAAAAGGATCAGATGTATCGGTATTGTCCACCATTTGAAGTCATTCGGAGTGAATAGGTGGATAGTCTACTGGTTCTATTTTCTACCCAAGCTTCCTATAATCTAACCTCATCCTTGGGATCATAAACTCTAAATAAAAACCACTCTGATACCACTGATCCAAAACTTGAAATCTTTAGGTGAAAGATAATTAAAAAATAAGAACACAATTTAAATAATGTTATCTCTGAAAAGAGATGTTTTATTGATTAAAATTACAGACCTAAACATATGCCTATCTCTAAGAAGATATGTCTAATTTCCATTTTGGGTTACATATTTATTTATACATGTTTTGAAGGTGTTAGGAGCATGTGAAAGGTCACCAATCTTGAGGGAGATTAAGTGGTTCAACTTCCATGATTTACAACAATACAAAATTCGAGGAATTATTATTCCAAAAACTTACTATTTTTAGACTACACTACCAAAATTGAAATTTGGGTCACTTATGTTGGGTTTTTAGGGGTCAAACTTCAATATTCAAAGCTCCATGCCATCTCACGATGTTCCCCTCATTATAAGATTTCCAATAGTTCAAACAGTGAGTCAATTGGAGCTACAGTGCAAAAGTTATGGCTCCCGGAAGTTCCACCATCAATTGGAGTGGACCCATCACCCAAATTGTCATCTGAATTGTTGCCCAGATCATTCCTCCCTCCTTGAGAATAAATGGTTCCCATTACATCAATATTTGTCATCAAGTGTAGTATTTGTACTTTGATTTGATTCCTGATGCATACTTGAAAGGGACTATGGTTTATAGAATTGTGCAGGGCCCAATTGTTCACCATTTCTATCTGACTATCAGTCTGTGGATTGAAGGCCGTGAAATTTTTTAGCTCGATATCTATTTTATTTTTTTGTTGTGTTGTTTATGTATTTAGGGCTGTAACATCAACCCTTTTGGATTCTTGTGGCTTTGCCACCATGAAAAAAAAATTCTTGGCACTAATCAGAGAGACATATGTAGAAGGTGGTACCTCTGGTACCCTTTAGCACCATGTTCCAAGAGTGAGAGTGATCCTTCAAGTTCTTGATTCATAGATGCCATGTCGATCATACATGAATAAGTGACCAAAGAGTACATCACAAACATCTAAATTGACCACATCACATAAGACCTCATCTTGGAAAGGTTTTATTGTATATGAGAGAAGACATTGGTGGGTGACATGGAGGTTTCTCCCTGGACTCAACCATACAATATTGTATGGCTTTGGGTGAGGCTTCATGGAGATATTTAGGCTTTTCACAACATTAGTAGAGATTAAATTATTTTGACTTCCACTATCAATAATGAAATGTAGAGGCTTACCTTTCACTCATAACTTAGAGTGAAACAACCTTTCCTTGTCATCTATCATCTAATTGTGGGTTTGTGATGAAGTAACAATGGCTTTAGGATCAACATCTACAATTTCTTATTCAACTTATTTGATTGTAGGGTCTGTATGAGGTAGAGTAGTAGATGTTGAGGATTGTGACTCATAAAGTAGTGACTTGATGGCTCGAAATTCTTCTTTGGAGTGAGTTACAAATTTTTGATAATCACATAAGACCTCATCTTGGAAAGGTTTTATTGCATATGAGAGAAGACATTTGTGGGTGACATGGAGGTTTCTCCCTGGACTCAACCATCCAATATTATATGGCTTTGGGTGAGGCTTCATGGAGAGATTTAGGCTTTTCACAACATTAGTAGAGATTAAATTCTTTTGACTTCCACTATCAATAATGAAATGTAGAGGCTTACCTTTCACCCATAACTTAGAGTGAAACAACCTTTCCTTATCATCTAGGGTCTCATTGTGGGTTTGTGATGAGGCAATAATGGCTTCAAGATCAGCATCTACAATTTCTTCTTCAACCTCTTTGACTGTAGGGTCTATATGAGGTAGAGCAGTAGATGTTGAGGATTGTGACTTAGAAAGTAGTGACTTGATGGCTCGACATTATTATTTGGAACGAGTTACAGATTTGTGATAATCACACCACTTCTAGTCTATCCTTCTTTTTGCTTCCAATTATGGCCTCGTGTTTGACCTTCTTTGTCACTTTTCCATTTTGAATACCGATTCTTTATATTCATTCTTCCATGCTTCTACTCAATCTTCACTGTGAACTTGTATGCCTTACTGATGGTTTCCAAATTGAAGAGTTCCATTTCTCCCCATATGTACCATTGTAGTCCACCACGATATTTGAGAACCTTATATTTCTCACTTTCTTGGATGCCCAATCTCATAGATAGAGAATGAAAAATGTTAGTGTAATCTTGAAAAGACTATTCCTTACCTTGGCAAAGTTATTGCCACTCTATATACAGATCATCATATGCTCTAATGGGGTAGTATTCTTCCTTTATAGATTCTATGAAATCATCCCATGTAGGTTTTATCCCAAGGCCAATATCATTAGCACTAAATCTCTTTTTGTACACTTCCCACCAATTTTTTGACAGGAAATGATGCTTTTAGAAGAGCAAAAGTAATCTTCTCTTTATTAGTGAATTTATTTAGAAAAAAATAAGATGACAATTGATCCAACCAATTTTCTACTGCATCATCATTTATTTTTCTTTCAAATGTGGGGGTATCAAAATTCACCTGAACCTTGAACAGTGTTGGGGCACTAAAAGGATGTGCAATTGCAGATGAGGAGCTAGAATTTCGCATCGAGATTTGTTGGAGAATTTGAGTGAATTTTTGTAGCATCTATGCTTGCTACTATTTAAGGGCTTCATTCACCATTTCCTTGAAAGGATTAGATGTCTCAATTTTATCTGCCATTTGAAGTCATTTGGAGAGAATAGGTGGATAGTCTGTTGATTCTATTTTCCACCCAAGCATCCTGTAATCTAACCTCATCTTTGGGATCAAACACTCTAAATACAAATTTCTCTGATACTACTGATCCAAAACTTGAAACATTTGGCTGAAAGATAATTCATAAATAATAACAACACAATTCAAATAAGGTTATCTCTGAAAAGAGATGTTTTATTGATTAAAATTACAGACCCAAACATATGCTTATCTCTGAGAAGAGATGTCTGATTTCCATTTTAGTTTACATATTCATTTATACATGTTTTTTAGGTGTGAGGAGGATGTGGAAGGTCACCAATCTTGAGGGATATTAACTAGTTTGACTTCCATGATTTACAACAATATAGAATTCAAGGAATTACTATTTTTAGAAACTTACTATTTTTATACTGCACTATTAAAATTGAAACTTGTGGCACTTTTGTTGGGTTTTCAAGGGTCAAAATTCATTAATCAAAGCTCCATGTCATTTCATGATGTTCCCCTCATTATTATCTTTCCAATGGTTCAAACAGTGAGTCAATCGGAGCTACAGTGCAAAAGTTATGGTTCTCAAAAGTTTTGCCATCAATTAGGGTGGACCCATCACCCAAATTGTCATCTGAATTGTTTCCCAGATCATTCCTCCATCCTTGAGAATAAATGGTCCCTATTTCATCAATATTTTCCATCAAGTGTGGTATTTTTACTTTGATTTGATTCCTAATGCATACTTGGAAGGGACTATGATTTATAGAACTGTGCAGCGCTTGATTGTTCACCATTTCTATCTGACCATCAGTCTGTGGATGGAAGGCTGTGAACTTCTTCAGCTCAGTATTTAATTGCTTCTATTTTTGTGTTATTTTTGTAGTATGGGTTGTAACATCAACCCTTTTGGATTCTTGTGGCTTAACCACCATGAGAACAAATTTCTTGGCACTAATCAGAGAGACAGATGTAGAAGGTGGTACCTCTACTACCCTGTATCACCATGTTCTAAGAGTGAGAGTGATCCTTCAGGTTCTTGATTTATATATTCCATGTCGATCATACATGAATGGGTGACCAAAGAGTATATTAAAAACATCTAGATTGACCACATCACATAAGACATCATCTTGGAAAGGTTTTATTGAATATGAGAGAATACATTGGTGGGTGACATGGAGGTTTCTCCCTGGACTCAACCATCCAATACTATATGGCTTTGGGTGAGGCTTCATGGATAGATTTAGGCATTTCACAACATTAACAGAGATTAAATTTTTTTGACTTGCACTATCAAGAATGAAATGTAAAGGCTTACCTTTCAACCATAACTTAGAGTGAAACAAAATTTCCTTGTCATCTAGCATCTCATTGTGGGTCTATGATGAGGCAACAATGGATTCAGGATCAACATCTACAATTTATTCTTCAACATCTTCGATTGTATGGTCTATATGAGGTAGAGCAATAGATGCTGAGGATTATGAATTAAAAATCAGTAACTTGATGGCTTGACATTATTCTTTGGAGTGAGTTATATATTTGTGATAGTCACACCACTTCTAGTCTTTCCTTCCTTTTGCTTCCAATTTTGGCCTCGTGTTTGACCTTCTTTGTCACTTTTCCATTTTTAAGATTGATTCTTTATATTCATTCTTCCATGCTTCTACTCAATCTTCACTATGAACTTGTATTTGATGGTTTCCAAATTGAAGACTTCCATTTCTCCCCATATGTACCATTGTAGTCCACCACAATATTTGAGAACCTTATGTTTCTCACTTTCTTAGATGCCCAATCTCACAGATAGAGAATATAAAATTATAGTGTAATCTTGAAAAGACTATTCCTTACCTTGGCAAAGTTGTTGCCACTCTATATATAGATCATCATATGCTCTAATGGGGTAGTATTCTTCATTTGTAGCTTCTATGAAATCATCCCATGTAGAATCTATCTCAAGGCTAATATCATCTACACTGAATCTCTTTTTGTACAATTCCCACCAATTTTTTGATAGGCAATGATGCTTTTAGAAGAGCAAAAGTAATCTTCTCTTTATCGGTGAATTTATTTACAAAAAAATAAGATGACAATTGATCCAACCAATTTTCTACTACATCAACATTGATTTTGCCTTCAAATTTGGGGATATCAAAATTAACATGAACCTTGAAGGGTGTTGAGGCACTGAAAGGATGTGTGGTTGCAAATGAGGAGCTAGAATTTCCCATCGAGATTTGTTGGAGAATTTGAGAAAATTTTTGTATCATCTGTGCTTGCTATTATTGTAGGGCTTCATTTACCATTTCATTGAAAGGATCAGATGTCTCGGTGTTGTCCACCATTTGAAGTCATTTAGAGAGAATAGATGGATAGTTTGTTCATTCTATTTTCCACCCAAGCTTCCTGTAATCTGACCTCATCCTTGGGATCATACACTCTAAAGACAAACCTCTATGATACCTATGAGCCAAAACTCAAAAGATTTAGTCAAAATATAATTCAAAAATAAAAACAACACAATTCAAATAATGTTATCTCTGAAAAGAGATGTTTTATTGATTAAAATTGCAGACCCAAACATATGCCTATCTCTAAGAAGAGATGTCTAATTTCCATTTTGGGTTACATCTTCATTTATACATGTTTTGAATGTGTGATGAGGATGTGGAAGGTCACCAATCTTGAAGGAGATTAAGTGGTGTTACTTCCATGATTTACAACAATACAGAATTTGAGGAATTACTATTTTTAGAAACTTACTATTTCTAGATTGCACTACTAAAATTAAAATTTGGGGCACTTCTATTAGGTTTCAAAGGTCAAACTTCATTGATAAAATATCCATGGAATCTCATGATTTTCCCCTCATTATTATCTTTCAAATGGTTCAAAGGGTGAGTCAATTGGAGTTACGGCACAATAGTTATGGCTCCCAGAAGTTTTGCCATCAATTGTGGTGGACCCATCACCCGAATTGTCATCTGAATTGTTGCCCAAATCATTCCTCCCTCCTTGAGAAGTAATGGTCCCCATTTCATCAAGATTTTTCATCAAGTGTGGTATTTTTACTTTAATTTGATTCCTGATGCATACTTGGAAGGGACTGTGATTTATAGAACTGTGCAGGGCCTAATTGTTCACCATTTCTATCTAACCCTCAATCTATGGATGGAAGGCCATGAACTTCTTCAGCTCAGTATCTATTTTCTTTTATTATTGTGTTGTTTGTGTAGTTATGGCTATAACATCAACTCTTTTGGATTCTTGTGGATTTACCACCATGAGAACAAATTTCTTGGCACTAATCAGAGAGACAGATGTAGAAGGTGGTACCTCTGGTACCCTATAACACCATGTTCCAAGAGTGAGAGTGATCTTTTGAGTTCTTGATTCATAGATTACATGTCAATCATACATAAATGACTAACCAAAGAGTATATCACAAACATCTAGATTGACCACATCACATAAGACCTCATCTTGTAAAGGTTTTATTGCATATGAGAGAAGACATTAGTGGGTGACATGGAGGTTTCTCCCTAGACTCAACCAACTAATATTGTATGGCTTTGGGTGAGGCTTCGTGGATAGATTTAGGCTTTTCACAACATTAGAAGAGATTAAATTCTTTTGACTTCCACTATCAAGAATGAAATGCAAAGGCTTACCTTTCACCCATAACTTAGAGTGAAATAACCTTTCCTTGTCATCTAGCATCTTGTCGTGGGTCTGTGATGAAGCAATAATGGCTTCAGAATCAGCATCTACAATTTCTTCTTCAACCTCTTTGACTATAGGGTCTGTATAAGGTAGAGCAGTAGATGTTAAGGATTGTGACTCAGAAAGTAATGACTTGATGGCTCGACATTCTTCTTTGGAGTGAGTTACATATTTGTGATAATCACACCACTTCCCGTCTTTCCTTCCTTTTTTTCCAATTTTGTCCTCATTTTTGACCTTCTTTGTCACTTTTCCATTTTTAAGACTAATTCTTTATATTTATTCTTCCATGCTTCTGCTCAATCTTCACTGCAAACTTGTATGCCTCATTGATGGTTTCTAAATTGAAGAGTTCCATTTCTCCCCATATATACCATTGTAATCTGCCATGATTTTTGATAACCTTATGTTTCTCACTTTCTTAGATGCCCAATCTCATAGATAGAGAATGAAAAATGTCAATGTAATCTTGAACAGACTGTTCCTTACCTTGGTGAAGTTGTTGCCACTCTATATACAGATCATCATATGTTCCAATGGGGTATTATTATTCCTTTATAGCTTCTATGAAATCATCCCATGTAGGTTCTATCTCAAGGCCAATATCATCTATACTTAATCTCTTTTTGTACACTTCCCACCAATTTTTTGACAGTCAATGGTGCTTTCAAAAGAGTAAAAGTAATCTTCTCTTTATCGATGAATTTATTTACAAAAAAATAAGATGACAATTGATCTAACCAATTTTCTACTACATTACTATTGATTTTTCCTTCAAATGTGGGGATATCAAAATTCACCTGAACCTTGAAGGGTGTTGGGGCACTGAAAGGATGTGCGATTGCAGATGAGGAGCTAGAATTTCCCATCAAGATTTGTTGGAGAATTTGAGTGAATTTTTGTAGCATCTACGCTTGTTGTTATTGGAGGGCTTCATTCACCATTTCCTTGAAAGGATTGGATGTCTCAGTGTTGTCCACCATTTGAAGTCATTTGGAGTGAATATTTGGATAGTCTGTTGGTTCTATTTTCCACTTAGGCTTCTTATAATCTGACCTCATCCTTGGGATCATACACTCTAAAGACAAACCACTCTGACACCACTAATCCAAAACTCAAAAGCTTTGGTTAAAACATAATTCATAAATAAGAACAACACAATTCAAATAATGCTATCTCTGAAAAGAGATGTTTTATTAATTAAAATTGCAGACCCAAACATATGCCTATCTCAGAGAAGAGATGTATGATTTCCATTTCAGGTTACATATTCATTTATACATTTTTTGAAGGTTTGAGGAGGATGTGTAAGGTCACCAATCTCAAGGGAGATTAAATTGTTCAACTTCCATGATTTACAATAATATAGAATTCAAGGAATTACTATTTTTTGAAACTTACTATTTTTAGACTCCACTACTAAAATTTAAATTTGGATCACTTCCATTGGGTTTTCAAGCATCAAACTTCATTGATCAAATATCCATGCCATGTCACGACATTCCCCTCATTATTAACTTTCTAATGGTTCAAATGATGAGTCAATTGGAGCTATGATGCAAAAGTTATGGCTCCCAAAAGTTTTGCCATTAATTGGGGTGGACCCATCACCCGAATTGTCATCTAAATTATTGCCCAGATCATTCCTCCCTCCTTGAGAAGTAATGGTCCTCATTTCATCAATATTTGTCATCAAGTGTGGTAGTTTTACTTTGATTTGATTATTGATGCATGCTTGGAAAGGACTGCGATTTATAGAACTGTGCAGGGCTTGATTGTTCACCATTTCTATCTAACCATGAGTTTGTGGATGGAAGGCCATGAAAATCTTTAGCTCAGTATCTATTTCCTTCTTTTATTGTGTTGTTTGTGTAGTCAAGGCTCTAACATCAACCTTTTTGGATTCTTGTGGCTATACCACCATGAGAATAAATTTCTTGGCACTAATCAAAGAGATAGATGTAGAAGGTGGTACCTCTAGTACCATATAGCACCATGTTCTAAGAGTGAGAGTGATCCTTCAAGTTCTTGATTCATAGATGCCATGTCAATCATATATGAATGGCTAACTAAAGAGTATATCATAAACATCTATATTGACCACATCACATAAGACCTCATCCTGGAAAGGTTTTATTGCATATGATAGAAGACATTGGTGGGTGACATGGAGGTTTCTCCTTGAACTCAGCCATCTAATACTATATAGCTTTGGGTGAGGCTTCATGGATAGATTTAGGCTTTTGACAACATTAACATAGATTAAATTCTTTTGATTTCCACTATCAAGAAAGAAATGCAGAGGCTTACCTTTCACCCATAACTTAGAGTGAAACACCCTTTCCTTGTCATCTAGCATCTCATTATGGGTCTGTGATGAAGCAACAATGGCTTCAAGATCAGCATCTATAATTTCTTCTTCAATCTCTTCGATTATAGGGTCTGTATGATGTAGAGTAGTAGATGTTGAGGATTGTGACTCAGAAAGTAGTGACTTAATGGCTCGACATTCTTATTTGGAGTGAGTTCCAAATTTGTGATAATCACACCACTTCCCAATCTTTCCTTCCTTTTTCTTCTGGTTTTGGCCTCGTGTTTGACTTTCTTTATCACTTTTCCATTTTGAAGATTGATTCTTTATATTCATTTTTCCATGCTTTTGCTCAATCTTCACTACAAACTTGTATGCCTCACCAATATTTTTCAAATTGAAGAGTTCCATTTCTCCCCATATGTACCATTGTAGTCCACCATAATATTTGAGAACCTTATGTTTCTCACTTTCTTGTATGCCCAATCTCGCAGATAGAGAATGAAAAATGTCATTGTAATCTTGAGCAGACTATTCCTTACCTTGGAAAAGTTGTTGCCACTCTATATATAGATCATCATATGCTTCAATGGGGTAGTGTTCTTCCTTTATAGCTTCTATGAAATCATCCCATGTAGGTTCTGTCTCAAGGCCAATATCATCTGCACTGAATCTCTTTTTGTACACTTCTCACCAATTTTTTGATAGGCAATGATGCTTTCAGAAGAGCAAAAGTAATCTTCTCTTTATCAGTGAATTTATTTATAGAAAAATAAGATGAAAATTGATCTAACCAATTTTCTACTTCATCAACATTGATTTTTCCTTTAAATGTGGGGATATCAAATTTCACCTGAACCTTGAAGGGTGTTCGGGCACTGAAAGGATGTGTAATTGTAGATGAGGAGCTAGAATTTTCCATCGAGATTTGTTGGATAATTTGAGTGAATTTTTGTAGCATCTATGTTTTCTACTGTTAGAGGGCTCCATTCACCATTTCCTTGAAAGGATCAGATGTCTTGGTGTTGTTTGCCATTTTAAGTCATTTAGAGTGAATAGGTGGATTATCTATTGGTTATATTTTCCACCCAAGCTTCCTTTAATCTAACCTCATCCTTGGGATCATACACTCTAAATATAAACCAATTTGATACCATTGATCCAAAATTTAAAAGCTTTGGTTGAAAGATAATTCATAAATAATAATAACATAATTCAAATAATGTTATCTCTGAAAAGAGATGTTTTATTGATTAAAATTACAGGCCCAAACATATGCCTATCTCTGAGAAGAGATGTCTGATTTCCATTTTAGGTTACATCTTCATTTATACATTTTTTTAAGGAGTGAGGAGGATGTGTAAGGTCGCCAATCTTGAGTGAGATTAAGTGGTTCAACTTCCATGATTTACAGCAATATAAAATTCAAGGAATTACTATTTTTAGAAACTTACTATTTTTAAATTGCACTACTAAAATTGAAATTTGGGACATTTCCATTATCTTTTTAAGGGTAAAAATTCATTGAGAAAATATACATTCCATCTCATGATGTTTCCCTCATTATTACCTTTTCAACGGTTCAAATGACGAGTCAATTGGAGCTACGGTGCAAAAGTTATGGGTCCCAAAAGTTCTGCCATCAATTTGGGTGGACCCATCACCCGAATTATCATCTAAATTATTGCCCAAATCATTCCTCCCTCCTTGAGAAGCAATGGTCCCCATTTCATCAAGATTTTTCATCAAGTTTGGTAGTTTTACTTTGATTTGATTCTTGATGCATATTTGGAAGGGACTGTGATTTATAGAAATGTGTAGGGCCCGATTGTTCACCATTTTTGTCTGACCATCAGTCTGTGGATGGAAGGTCATGAACTTCTTTAGCTTAGTATCTATTTGCTTCTATTTTTTTTTGTTTATGTAGTTAGGGTTTTAACATCAACCCTTTTGGATTCTTTTGGCTTGACCACCATGAGAATAAATTTCTTGGCACTAATCAAAGAGACAAATGTAGAAGGTGGTACCTCTAGTACCCTGTAGCACCATGTTCCAAGAGTGAGAATGAACCTTTGAGTTCTTTATTCATAGATTCCATGTCAATCATACATGAATGGGTGACCAAAGAGTACATCACAAACATCTAGATTGACCACATCACATAAGACCTCATCTTGGAAAGGTTTTATTGCATATGAGAAAAGACATTGGTGGGTGACAGGGAGGTTTCTCCCTGGACTCAACCATCCAATACTGTATGGCTTTGGGTGAGGCTTCATGGACAGATTTAGGCTTTTCATAATAATATAAAATATCAAATTTTTTTGACTTCCACTATCAAGAATGAAATGTAGAGGCTTACCTTTCACCCATAACTTAGAGTGAAATAACCTTTCCTTGTCATCTAGCATCTTGTCATGGGTTTGTGATGAAGCAACAATGGCTTCAGGATCAGCATATATAATTTCTTCTTTAACTTCTTTGACTATAGGGTCTATATGAGGTAGAGCAGTAGATGTTGAGGATTGTGACTCAAAAAGTAGTGACTTGATGGCTTGACATTCATCTTTGGAGTGAGTTCCAAATTTATGATAATCACACTACTTCCCAATCTTTCCTTCCTTTTGCTTCTAATTTTGGCCTCGTGTTTGACCTTCTTTGTCACTTTTCCATTTTGAAGACTAATTCTTTATATTCATTCTTCCTTGCTTCTACTCAATCTTCACTATGAACTTTTATGCCTCAATGATGGTTTCTAAATTCAAGAGTTTTATTTCTCCCTGTATATACCATTGTAGTCTACCACAATATTTCAGAACCTTATGTTTCTCACTTTCTTGTATGCCCAATCTCACTGATAGAGAATGAAAAATGTCAGTGTAATCTTGAACAAATTGTTCCTTACCTTGGTGAAGTTGTTACCACTCTATATAAAAATCATCATATGCTCCAATGGGGTAGTATTCTTCCTTTATAGCTTATATGAAATCATCCCATGTAGGTTCTGTCTCAAGGCTGATATCATCTACACTGAATCTCTTTTTGTACACTTCCCACCAATTTTTTGACAGGCAATGATGTTTTTAAAAGAGCAAAAGTAATCTTGTCTTTATTGATTAATTTATTTAAAAAAAAATAAGATGACAATTGATCCAACCAATTTTCTACTACATCAGCATTGATTTTTCTTTCAAATGTGGGGATATCAAAATTCACCTGAACCTTGAAGGGTGTTGGGGCACTGAAAGGATGTGTGGTTGCAGATGAGGAGCCAAAATTTCCCATTGATATTTATTGAATAATTTGAGTGAATTGTTATAACATCTACACTTACTACTATTAGAGGGATTCATTCACCATTTCCTTGAAAGGATCAGATGTCTCAGTGTTGTCTGCCATTTGAAGTCATTTGGAGCAAATAGGTGGATAGTCTACTAGTTCTATATTCCACCCAAGATTCCTTTAATCTAACCTCATCCTTAGGATCATACACTCTAAATACAAACCATTCTGATGCCACTAATCCAAAACTCAAAATATCTGGTTGAAAGATAATTCAAAAATAAGAACAACACAATTCAAATAATGCTATCTCTGAAAAGAGATATTTTATTGATTAAAATTGTAGACCCAAACATATGCCTATCTCTCAGAAGAGATGTCTAATTTCCATTTCAGGTTACATCTTTATTTATACATGTTTTCAAAGTGTGATCAAGATGTGTAAGGTCACCAATCTTAAGGGGTATTAAGTGGTTCTACTTCCATGATTTACAACAATCAAGAATTCAAGGAATTATTATTTTTAGAAACTTACTATTTTTAGACTACACTACTAAAATTGAAATTTGGGGAACTTTCATTAGGTTTTCAGGGGTAAAAATTCATCTAGTGGAGCTCCATGCCATCTCATGATGTTCCCCTCATTATTAGCTTTCCAACAGTTCAAATGGCAAGTCAATTAGAGCTACAGTGCAAAAGTTATGGCTCCCAAAATTTTTGCCATCAATTGGGTGGACCCATCACCCGAATTGTCATCTAAATTATTGTCCAGATCATTCCTCCATCCTTGAGAAGCAATGGTCCCCATTGCATCAATATTTTTCATCAATTTTGGTAGTTTTATTTTGATTTTATTCTTAATTCATACTTGGAAGGGATTGTGATTTATAGAACTGTGCAGGGCCTGATTGTTCACCATTTTTGTCTGACCATCAGTCTGTGGATGGAAGGCCTATCTTTGAGAAGAGATGTCTAATTTCCATTTTGGGTTACATATTCATTTATACATGTTTTGAAGGTGTGAGGAGGATGTGAAAGGTCACCAATCTTGATGGAGATTAAGTGGTTCAACTTCCATGATTTACAACAATACAGAATTCGAGGAATTACTATTTTTAGAAACTTACTATTTTTAAACTCCACTACTAAAATCAAAATTTAGGGGACTTACATTGGGTTTTTAGGGGTAAAAATTCATTTATCAGAGATCCATGCCATCTCACAATGTTCCCCTCATTATTATCTTTCCAACGGTTTAAACAGTGAGTCAATTGGAGCTACGGTGCAAAAGTTATGGCTCTCGAAAGTTCTGCCATCAATTGGGGTGGACCCATCACCCAAATTGTCACCTGAATTTTTGCTTGGATCACTTGAACTTGTATGTAAGGAATGAGGATTATGATAAAGATTTATATGCTTGTTTATAGTCTCCTCATTTTGGGATAAACATATTGAAACACTTTGAAGACCCATTTTTTGGCTAAAGACTTGTAGGTCTTTCTTCAAATTTGAAACACCTCTTGAAACTTTGTAATTTAGGATCTTATGGATATTTACCCCTATCTATATGTTATTGAATAAAATTTGGGTTATATTGGCTTGTATTGGGACCTTTCACTCAATAATAACTCAAGAATAATTGAAAATTTCATGCTTGGTGTGCAAGCTTATGTGCTCCCTCTTAGGCTTAAAACCCTAAAAAAAATTGAGAATGGATCCCATGATCCTAGACCTATATCCATGTGGTTTGAATTTAGGGTAAATTTTTTACTTCTTTCAAGACACTTCATAAAATAGAAAACCCTTAAAACACTTTTATAACCCATTTCAACCTACAAACTCGTAGGTCTTCTTAACTTCTCTAAATTTTCATAAAAAAACTTGATCATGGCCTTCAGGGGCCTAAAAATTCTTGGAGGGTGATTGGAAGTCTTTAAATCATCTCTAAACCTTCCTATATCTATTAATTCCATTGTAAAAAGCTTAAAACAACAAAATATGGATCCATGGGCTTCTAGGGTTTAAGAGGGTTTAAGACTACCTGTGGTGTTTTTGGTGGATCCACATGCCTCAAAGATATTAAATAAAGTTTGATGCATAAATATGGTTCTAAATATACCCCTTGAGGTACTCCATCACCCATTATATACCATGCATCAATGGAAATAAGGTTGGAACTCAGACCATGCCTTTTTTGAGTTGCTTGCAGGTAAATCTAAGCTTCTTAACAATGGTTCATATCCCTGTTTGAGTATTTTTTTTCTAACAAATATACTAGATCCTTTAAGACCTCCTCATCCCTATCTAATGGCCATACATGTCCATTCAATTCCTTAATGAATATGATACTTCTTATAAAATAGTTTTTAGGGGTCTGTGAAGGAAATTTTGGTCAGTTTTGACCTTATTTAGAAGTTTGGGATATGGATTTCAACTCTAAAGACCTATTATATATTATAATGGTGGAAGGTACATCATAAACCCTTTTTTTCCTTGAAACCCTTCTACAACTCTCAATAATATCTCATAACAACATGTAATCTCTTAAAATCCTCTTGTTTGGGGGATTTTATGCCTTTTTTGCATGTTAAGGCATCAAGGAAGGATTGAGATACCTCTTCAACGATTGAAGGAGGATTGTATACCTTTTTATATGCATTAAACCTCATAAACCTTGGAAATAATTTTACTTTAAGGACCAAACCTACAACCTCCTTGAAATACAAACTCATGAAAGTGTGTTCTTCTTTAATCCTTGTCTAAAATCTATGATTTTCATCCATGAATAGAACTCTTTTTCATTGAAAGATACTGAAAACATATTTGAATCCATACAATCTCCATAAACATTCTTATATGAAATAATTTTATCATGGTCAAGTGTACCCTTCCATGTTGAAGGAGAAATGAATACCACTAAAAAGTAAAATGGAAGGAAATAACTATCCTCAATGCCATTTTGACTTGTTTGTATAGATTAGAGGGATTATGGAGTAGGTTTTATAACATTGAATGAAATTATGAGACATTAATAAGGTTTATTCTCAAAAAATGACTTAAATGGGCTCAAATAAGACACTTTGACCTTCTACACCCTTAAATGCACTTTTAAGACCCGTTTGGTGTGTTCATGATCTTGTTATGTCTCATAAGACTTATTTTGACCTTATTACACATTTAAACTCACATTTTAGGTCATTTTTTCTTTGTTCATGAGATGAATCAGTTATACCTTTGACCAAGTATTGCATTGTCCTTAATTTAAATATTTCTAGTCATAGAATGAGACCTATCAAGGTTAATCAAAAATTGAACAATGTTTTAAGACAATTTTTTTTACATGGAGAAGTCCTATAAAAATCCTAAAATAAATAATTCCTCTAAAAACAACTACAAGACTCATTCAAGGAAACAAAATTATAAGAGACCTTGGTGACTTATGCATACCTGATCATGAACCTACCTAACCACCATGAGATGTTTGTAAGGAAAAGTATTCAACTAATTTTTTTTTTAAAAACTTCTCTCTAAGTGTCCAAGTTATATGGAGACCAAATGTGGATATAATTGATAACATTTTGGTGACCTCCAATGGGTGTTTACCTATCTAAACACTCAGGCCAGTTACCTTAACAAATTCATTGAGCATGGAGTCAAGCAAGACCCTAATCTGAAGATGACACTCTACTAGACCATATTTAAGAATATTGAAAGTACCTATAAAATAGAAAAAAAAGAATTAAAAACCAATATCCATATATAAATAAACTTAAGGGGAAAGGAAAAATAACTAGACTACTAAAACAATGTGCAATCAACACTTAAAAGAAGCAAAGACAACTAACCTACTATGTTAAATGGTCTGAAAATAGACTCACTAAACCTGGATCAAAGCAAAATATTTTTAAATATCTTCTATCGCATCCAAGTATATCATGATCTAGTTAATAGGGGTGAGTGAAGGCTGATTTTTTAGGCTGAACACTTGACATTCCATTTCCTAAGAGCAGTTCCCTAGCTATGACTATCATCCCATTCTCTACCTCTTTGATCACCAACCTTCTTTACTTTCTTTCCAATTATTTTCTTGTATTATCATGAATTATCATTGGTTTAACAATATTAAATTGATATTTTATGTTGTATTTTGGTTTATAAGGTTGAGAGCTGATTGTTACAAGACTATTGGTATCTTCATGTTGCTCCTTAGGTTCTATTGGTTCAATAAGAGTTTTAAATTCTTTAAGGATATCATTGTATTATTTCCAAGTCTTATCAAGCTCTCCTTTAGGTATCATAATATTATATGAGATGATATCCTTTTATTTGAGTTGATCATTTAAATGAAACATGTTTCCCATAGCCACCAATTATTTTGGCAATTTATTAGTACCTAGCTCCACCATCTGACCATGACACATCTTCTACATCCATGACTAGTTCTTGGAGGGAGAATTCACCTTTCCTACCAATTTACCATGTTCTTATTCTTATATGATGCCCTTAGCTATGTTAGGTTGAGTTCCAACTATTTCAAATACATCAATATCCTCATTCTACCCTCTTGGGATTATTGGTCCACCAATAGCCTCAAATTCTTCAACAAGGTCAAAGTACAACTATCAAGTTTGATAAAGGTCTTTATGAGGCTCTAAAAGATTTGGTAACATAGAGTCTTCTTAAAGGATGCAAAAATTACCCAATTTGCCCAACCTTATGTCTTATACATGATCACAAAGATCAATTCCATATTTCTCATTATCCCACTCATTAAGTGAGTAATCAAGGACCTCTTAAACAAGAGAAGTGGCTCCATGACTAGCAACCTCCTCAAATTAATCAAACCTAGTACAATTCATGTTCACAAGATTTGGTAAATAAGGATCAATATAGTTCTTGGAGGTTGGCTTATCTCTAATGGTCACCCTTGTACCATACCTAGTCCTAAGAAACATATAGGACCACTCAAAAGACAAGTATCCAACTTATTTAGCTAATAAAATCCCTAAAAAGACATAGAGATAAGTAAGGTGGCAAGTTAATGACTAAAATGTCTTGGATAACTGAAACACTTGGATAACCATGTAGGTTAAGGTTCAAATATTTGATGATTTTAATATTAATAAAAACTATACCATAAATTTAGATCACCCCTTTAGTGATTGGATAATATTCAATGTCTAACATGTCAGCCACCTTCTTGGGCATAATTGTACTACTTGATCCTAAGTCTATTATGCAGTTGTTTACAATGTGCTTTCCAATGATGACAAAAACATAAAATAAGGGTGGTTTATCTACCTTAATTTCATTCTCACCTTTTGGATAACACAAAATAGGAGGGACATTTTTTGTAATCTTACCTAATGCATGAAGATGAAAGCTCTTGCATTCTCACCTTTTGGCTAGCAAAAAATAGGAGGGACAACTACCGTACTCTTTCCTAATCCATGAACATGAATGTTATTTAAGGATTATTGAATAAAATATCTTTGATTTTATATGGATATATCTTCCCACATGATCATATTGAGGTTGGTTTTATTCATCTACTCAATAATGTTTCAAGGAACTTGAGCTCCTTTTGATTATAATTTAGGTGTAGTTGCATCCTGTTTCAGATATGTAATGTTTTGAGACTACATTTCTTTTTGAAAATTTGGTTTTGATTTCATTTGAGGCACCCCATAAATTTACATTACCTTGGTTTCTTCATGAATATCTTTAGAGGATACAACTTGACTAATTGTAGGCTAATTTCTCTTTTATACAACTTGACTTGCTTGTACTTGGGGTGCCCCAATGATTGTTTTCTCCTTAGTGGTTTCATGAGAAACTTGAGAAGTGGAAATTTAAATAGTTAAATGAGATGGTTCTACATCCATAACTCTATTATTTTACCTTGTTTTATAAGTAATTTAATTTCTTGATTTTTATGCCACTTCACTTTGATTCATTCCACAAAAGTCATTTTCTTACCAATTCAATAAGATAGACTCATCTTTTACATTTGTTGCTTGTTCTTGTGCTTCTCCTTTAGTTTGTAGAGCTGGTTAACTTGGATTTCCTTGTGAATATTATTCACTTTTCACCATTAACATTTTTTATGTACTCCATTTGGATAGGTAGTCTAATTGTGTGGTTGGTTACAAGGATATCACAACTCATAATCTTGTACTAGGTTACCTTATACATAGATAATAACTTTTGAGGTGTTGGAAGCATTGGGATTGTGAATTTGGTAAGGCCTAGCATAGGTGACTTGACCTTGATCTTTCATATTTACTTAGTATGGTTTTTTATGAGGCTATAATGGTTGGTTATAAGGCCGATATGGTCTAGTATTCTGCACTTGTATTCTCTCTTAAATAGGTTGATTTATGTTGTAATAGCTACATTTATGCAACTGAGTAGTATTTTCTCCTCTCTATGGTCTCTCATTTCTTA
The DNA here is from genome assembly GCA_037957365.1 of Torreya grandis. Lineage (NCBI taxonomy): Eukaryota > Viridiplantae > Streptophyta > Pinopsida > Cupressales > Taxaceae > Torreya > Torreya grandis. Next base: position 717,220 of record JARHVA010002979.1, read on the forward strand.
TATATTGGGTTAGAAATGCCTCATTTTAGATCCCTTCTCATAGGTATGATAAGACTCCACTCATTTGAGGACTTGTAATGATGGCCCAAGATTTCAACTATCAATAAAGCACTAAATTTTCCTCTCTTTCATTATTATTTTGAATTTGTATGGTAGAAGTTCAATTGCATATTATGGTATTTAGTATATTTTGATTAGATTGAAATCAATTGTAGATGTTTACTAGTCTCTTTGGCTCATTCTTAATTAAATTATATACAACACAAACCTTGTGTAGGTCAACCCTTTCATTGTAACTTTATTATAGAAGATCTATTAGATTATGCAACTAATATCAGTCCTCTACAAGTCATTTTTTTATTATAAGAGTAGGTGGAGGAGACCTCAAATCTTGGTGCATCACCCAATTTTTAGTTTTATTTAAATATCTTCTCCTTTTTCATGACTAAAGGCATAGTTATAGCTTATATTAGGCCAAGTTAGTGTATGTTAGAGAGTTGTAACCTTATATTAGATTAGGTGCATCATAATTTGAGAAGGCTTTGGCCTTATCCATCAATTAACCCCTACCATAGGCCACCCAAAACATTTGGGTATTTCCATTTTATCACTTGAATAAGGTCTCAAAACTTGGGAAGGGTGCACTTCAAGTTGGCAATAGGAACCTACCAACATCACCTCATCAGGCTCTACATCCTTCAACTTTAGCCCAAAATCCTATAGTTCCATGTATATAATTTGTTAAACCATAGATAATGTAGGTATTATACTTCAACATTAAAAATAGTCTTGAATCAATCCCTCAGTGGGATTAATATTAAGAATCACTTGAGATCCCTTTCCCAACTAATGCTATCCATATGTAACCCATGGGGGAAAACCTAGGTTTCCCTTTCCCAACAGACCTATCTCAATACAATCTCCCCTAGTTTTTTCCTCACCCACACCCTAGTTCACTTTGGTCCTCTTATCTTTGGCCATGTTCAACATTCTCACTTTCAAACCCCCTCCTACTCAGCCCATTTATCCCATAGGATTCCCCACACCCCCTCTTTATTCTCTAGGTTCTTTGGTTGCATGGCTCCTATCCACTCTTGTATTGATCTCAATTTAAGTTATTTCTACAATTTTGGAGAGTATTCAAACCCTGGTGATCCCTTGTTTTGAGATACCAACATATGTCATAGATACCTAGTCAACACCACCATTAATAACCCCTCTAGTATGGATACCTTCTAGTGTCCTCTCCATGATAGTTCAAATAGCCACCACAGTGGTGAGTGCACATGTGTTCATAATTCTATATATTCTTAGTATTTCTTCCCTTATGACTAATCTTTTGCTTCGTTAGTCTACTCTATCAATGATCACCACTTAGGCCCCTTCTTTTAATAAAACTCAAGTTGATTCAAAATCAATTCCCAAAGGTTTGAAAAGGGTAACTTTTATGGTGCCCTCTAAATAGGCTCTAATTTCTACCTTGATTGATCCTACTATAGCATCAATTCTGATAGGTCCATGCAAAAGGGCCAAGAAGAAACTAAAGGTAACTCTTTCATAATCCTCTATTTAATTTCTAGTTGCTCCCTCTCATCCCTCTATTTATCCTACTTCTCCTATGACTCCCTATTCCTCCTTTTCCATTACCCTAAGGACCCAAGGATTTAGCTTAAACTAGTAAATTTTCTCATTCTTAATGAACACATATCTCCTAGGTGCCATTAGTCCCCACATCAATTGTATCCAAGACCAATGGTGGGACCAATTATTCCCCTATTCTTCCTCATCCATGCTCCCTCATTTCACTCCCCTACCTTCTCCACTTCCACTCCTTTCCTCCATCCTTCCTTCCCTTCATCTCTCCCTCCTCCTCCTAGTACTCTACATGCCATTTTAATTACTTCTAACCCTCCTATTCTACCTTCCATCACCTTGGAAATATTTTTAGGATCAAGCTAGGTGAGGGACATCAAGTCATCAAGAGCATAATGAATATAGATGGTCTATCATGGAAACCTAAATGTTCAATGGAAATTTTATAAGAATTATGGGAGCATGGAGAGATTACTCATGTAAACCTTCACTAAGGAGGGTGTCCTTATAGTCTAGATACATGAGCAAGATCTCTTATCCCTCATTAAGATGAGGATGCCTAGTGAAGAATATAAATTGGTTGAGAACCTAGTGTTTTTACTCTAAACTATTAATGATATCATGGATAAATTCATGGGTTATATATAGGAGCAAATACGGGTACTCGAAGTACATGTGAAGAGCACTTTACTAATATAAATGATTGGTAAAGTTAAGGATACCCTTTTGAAACTCTTCATAGCTCTTAAATAAGTAATTTAAAACCTCACCATAAGTAAAGAGTGCCTCCAATGTACATAATTTTATTTGGAAATGGTTATTTGCATTAACAACAAATGTAAAAGGCTCATTTTGGTCCTTCACAAGGGCATGTTCCCGAAGCTCAATCTCATGCCTCTAGTAGACTTTAATCTATATTAGGATTATGTTAGGCATATGAAAACCTCAATTAAAGAGTGGTTTTAACTATTATAGATTGTCATAGAGCCTTTGTAGAAAGAAAAAGAGTGGATGCTGACCTATTTTAATGAGGTCAACATCACTATGATGCTCCATCTAGATGGCACCTTACTGGATAGAGGAGAATTTGAGGTCCACCTAGATCAACTCAACTAGGTCATGAGAAGAAAGGTGGAAAAGGATAATAAGGTTGGGGCCAAGGTGATTCTATAACTATCAACCCATTTCATGATAAGTATCAACTAGGTTTCTAAGGTAAAGGTCTCCTTCGAGGCCTTACTCTAAGTGCACCAGTGACTACTAGACCAAGCTGAGTTGATATTTTGAGAGCCTCCCATGAATATTTACAATCTCAACATGAATTTGACCTAATGAAAACCACATTATCATAAAATTACACATGTCCCAAATTATTAGAGAGTGGTCCCCCTCTAACTTCTTCTTGATTCTATTCTAGTGGACCTTGGGGATTTTGTTTTACCTATTGTGGGATACAAGATATTTTCTAGAAAAAAATAGTTGTAACCATTTTAGGCCATGGTAGCCCATGATGTGAACCTATGATACTTAGATAAATTCCCCATTTCTCCTATATAATTAATTTATTTTGTTTTAAAATGGTCAACATTTTATATGTAACTAAAACTCTATTGAAATCAATACAAGTTTTTCTACTTTTCTTAATAGTATTTCTAGTTATTTAGATGTTGTCTAGTATATCATGTGTTTGATGAATGTATGTGAATGCCAAAGATTAAATAATGTGTCATATTTTATATGATGAATGTATTAATTATAATTTTCTCAGATATTCTAATTATTTATGATTTTTCTTCATTTTCTTACAAATAATGGTTATTCTATTTTCTTGATGCTTCAGTATAACTTTGAGGGTCCTATGTGTAATTTAATATAAGACCTTATTATGTGTTTATATTTGGTGGAGATTTCATTAATTTATTATTCTCACTATCTCCTCATACTCCTTTCCTATGTGATGATAAGTTTAAGCTCCTCATAATAATTGGCACATAGTGGTATAATTCTGTTTGGGCACATGTTCATTCTTAAAGCTTTCACATATTTTATGAACCAAGAATCCCTTTTTTTACTTACCCTACTCCCTCTTAATTTTATGTTTATTTTATAACCAAATAGTATTTTCCCTCTATTTGAAAATTGGTGAAGTGAATCCCACAAGTGATTAAGGTTGAAACTGAGTGAACCAAGTGTGAGTTAAAACTTTTATATCAAATCAAGTATTGGATCCCTGGTGGTAACATTACATCTCTAAGAGATTTATTTCAAGAAGTTTATATCATTAATCCCAATACCTACATTTCATTCCCTAGGTTTCTCTTGAATCAATCCTAAAATGAAGGATGAAAGTTCCTTATTGTCCCAAAGTCTTCCTTGACCACTTAATCTCCTAAGTGTTTCTTGGGGTAAGGTTTTAGATAAGACAATAACTAGTGATATAAGGAGGGCCTCCTGACAAGTGAAATTTTAATGCACTATTTTACCCCTTATAAATTGGGAGCCTACTACATGGATCACTATATCTAGGTACAATTGTAGTAGATTTATTATTTTATCCTTATAATTGCATTAGAGGGATTGAATTGGAAGTAATAGACCTAGGCATATAGTTATCCCCACTAGCTCATACTCTCATTCTACCCCACATAGACCATCCTTAATAATTTCCCCCATGCCCTAGTTAGCCCAGTTGACTATTAATATTCATGGAGTGTTCATCACCTTTCAAAAAACTTAGATAGGTACCTCCTATAGTTCACACCTAGTATGGGGCAAACAACTAAGGGACATGTGACTTCATATAAGACTACCCTCATACTCCTAAACATCAAACATAAGGATGTGTCTTGTAGGTTATTTACATTTATTTTTATGGATGCAACCTATAATTAGTTTCTCAATCTCCGTAAAAAATATATCACAAGGTGGGAATAATTTAGCATTACCTTCTTGGCTCAAATCAAGCAAGTCATTGATCCTAATGTTTATTATTAGAAAATTACCTATGTTATGAGGGAATAAAAAGGGCCCATCAAAAAATTTAGTGATAAGTTTCAAAATATGTATAGTCAGGTCACCATGCATTATCAAACTGATGCTCAACTAGAACTCAAAATGTATAAGAATTATTTGAAACCTTGGATATTCATGTTTCTAAGATGGGATCCCTTGATAGTAGATATACCCTTGGATTATGCTAAATACATTAAAGTGTAAAAACATCTTAATCCCCATGTATAAATTATAACACCCATCCTAAACACATTGCCAAGCTTGCTTGCCTTAAACCTCATCCCCAATGCAAAAAAAAATGTCTCAATGCTCCAACCTATACCTATGAAAAATCACCTTCCGCTGAGGCATGTTGCACCCAACCAAAACTTATATTTTCTTACCCTAGTAAATAATGGATTAGTGCCTTAAGATCAATCACTATTTCTTTTTATGATAAATTTATAAATCATACCCTAAGATTATACCAAGAATGAATTGTATTCCATCCAATGTGTGGTGTAAAGGTTGAGAAATAATTTCTTAGGTCTCTAGGAATAAATGGGGAATGTTAGTGGTAAGATATCCAATAGAAACTTTACCCATCAAAAGCATAATATATCCTAAAATCACCCCAATAGCCAACCATAACCTTCACCTAATAAGCTAACTAAAATCAAAACCTATGAGATATCCCTTTAAACTAGTGTTGGGTGCACAATAGTGCCTAACATGAGTAACTTGACTATATAGAGTTTTATAGTAATTTTGATATCTTCCAAAGGTAAATAAAAGATACAAGGTGGTCCCAAACCATTCATAAGCTTGAAACACTACTAGACCCCCAAACACAATGATGGTATTAGAGACTACAGAGTTATACTAAGATGAAAATGGGATAGAAGAGGACATAAATGACGTACACACCTTACATCGGTTCCAAATGAATAACTATGTCCTAAGGAACCAAATTTAATAATAACCCTTCACTACCTCCACTCCTTTAAATAATAATATGACCCCTCCTAACCCCAATGATAAGAATGACCCACCACCTCCAAAACCTAGTGAGTTTAAGGCCCCCATGGATGCTCAACCTACCCTAAAAAAAAATATACAATGAAGTGGAAGATATGAAGAAGATCAAGGCCAATATCCCACTTCATGAACTATCTTAGGTCACTAAGCAAGTAGACATCCTATTGAAATCACTCACTAATAAACTGATCCAACTAAAATAGAAGGTTTCACACACGAATATGTTAATCCACAAAAATAAAACTAATGTTATCTCTTTTCTCCTCACAATTTGCTTATTTATAAATAACCTACATAACTGTGTGGTCAACTCAAGAGCACCAACCAACATGATATTTGTATTTATTTATGAGAAATTAAGGTTGGTCCCTATTAATTCAAATAAGATGGTAGTCTAGGTAGATAAATATGAGGTTGAATTATCAGGTGAGATTTTGAATGTTCATATGCAACTAGAGTTTAAGCCTAAGACCCAATAGTTCATATATATTCAAGTTATGTAAATCCTTAAAGCCTATGGGATGTTCCTCAATATGGATTAGTCTAAGACTCTGAATGGATATATTTATATTTAATTCTTACATATGTGGATAACCTAGAGGGGTGTGTTAAATCATATCTAAGTATACAGTTAACCTAGGATGAAACACATGATCAAAGAGTACAATGCATTGAATGAAAGGTTAAACATAATATCCTTTGACATAGGATTCTATACCCTATCTAGAAAACCAACTAAGGATAAATCTAAGGAAAACCCTAAGGTAATACTACCTATACTTTGATGGGGCATGTTCTAAGCAAGGTTTTGAAGATAAAGTGTTTTTGATTGACCCATAGGGAAGATGACATTTATCTACTTATAGACTATAGTTCACTTATACTAACAACTAGGAAGAATATGAAACCTTGATCCCCATCTTAAAATTCACATTGAAACACAAATTCAAGGAACTAAAATTATTTGGGGACTCTAAACCAGTCATAAACCAAGTCAAGAGCAAATTTTAATGTAAACTCTCCTATCTTAGGGAATACAAACACCAAGCATGGGACATAATATATATCTTCATTTAATTTAATGTTAATCCTATTTATAGAGAGGAAAACTAAGTATCTAAATCATTGGTGGCTTCCATAAAAATATAACAACCTTAGATGATTCATGGTTATAGGAGTTTTCTATTAAACTAAAACCATGTCCTTTAGTCTTAGATATAATATTAGAAACAACTAGGTATTTGAAGACAACCATCATATTTTTGAATTCCTTAATAATATTGGAGTATTTTAAGCCAAATTCATAGATGAAGTTGAGAGAGATAACCTGAAAGATGATGATTATGACCAAGATGGGGTCATGAAATTCAAAGAGATCGAATCTTGAAAGGAATGATCACCCTATATCAGATATTTGACATGGATAGACCTACATGCCCTCCTAAAAACCAATATTTATGGACCAAAAATATAGGAATATTAATCTTGGGTCATCTAATCAACCCTTGACCATAAATAGTGTCCCTAACTACACACCATCCAAGATTGAACAACTCACAAGGTTGTTACTAACATATAGTGATGTCATATTTTGGGCCTATGTAGACTTCAACATCTTCAACCCAAATGTAATTAATCATACTATATACCTAAATCCAATACAAAAATATTTTAGAAAAAGGTAGATGCTTATGAACCCAATCCTAGAGCCACTCATACACAATGAAGTTCACAAACTCATTTTAACTAATATCATCTTCCCAATTTGCCACTCCACCTAGTAGATAATTTAGTGACCATTTAAAAAAATAATTAAGAGATCTAACTGTATGTATTTTTTTAACTTAAACAAGGCCTCTAATAGAGATAATTATCCATTTCCATACCTTAATGAATTTATCCATATGGTGAGTGGATCCTAGATGATGTCTTTTCTTGATGGATTCTTGGGATACAATCCAATTCTAGTAAACCCAGAAGACATAACGGATACTGCATCCACCATGAAGTGGAATACATTCACATATAAAAGGATTATATTCAGCTTACTCAACATAGGTTTAACCTTATACAGAGCTATGGAATTCACCTTCAAATTTTTGATATGAAAGTCCATTATTATTTACATGGATGACTTGAATGTTTTCTAAAAATGTAGGTCTGATCACATCCACTATCTATAAAAAAAATTCAAAAGATGTAAGAGATATTATATATCCCTAAGCCCAAAGAAAGGTGTGTTCAATGTTATTAAATGTAATATTATTGGTCACGTGATCACAAAGGAAGGTATCTCTATTGACCCTGAATGTGTCAATGTTATCTCTAGGTTACCTCTTTCTAACTGTAAGAAGGAACTAAAATATTTCTTTGGTAAAATTAACTTTGTATGAAAGTTTATTTTAGGATTTATTGAGATTATTAAAAATATAAATTCAATTTTAAAATAGAAAGTAAAATTATAATGGAAACCCTAATAAAATAAATCCTTATAAGACATTAAATATGCCATCTTGCAAGCATCAATTTTGATAAGTCCAGACTACACTAGAGACTTATACCTCTAATCTTTCACTTATGAGCATACCATATCTATGGTTCTTAACTAGAACTTGGATGGATAAGAACACCCAATTTATCTCATGAGTAACGTCCTAAAATATTTTGAGTTTAGGTACTCTAATCTAGATAAACATGACTATGCCTTGATCAAAGAGGTAAAAAATTTTAGACACTACATCCTTAGGAATAAGGTGTATACCATTTCTCATGGGCCTGGTTGAAAATATCATGCTAGGATAAAATGAATTGGGATAAGGCTAAGTGTACAAAGTTGGGGGACAATTCCATGGACATTTTAGGTAACACAGCGACATTAATAAATAACACAATTTCATTATTTAATTAACGTGATCACATTATTTAAATTATAGTTTGATAATTACCAAGCCATAATATGATTAAATTATTAAATCACATAATTGTGTTATTAAATAATGCAATCATGTTATTAAATAACTTGATATTACTATTTTTGTTTTCAATAACATGATCGCATTAATAACGTGATTGTATTACTTGTGTTATAAAAAATAAAAATTGAAACCCAAATAAAAATTCATCATTTTTCATTCAAGTTTCCTTTGCTATCCTTCACTTATGCGATCTTATTTTATGTGAGAGAGATAAAATCTTGATAGGAAGTCACTAAATTCATCCTAGGAAACTGATAATTGATGATACCACCATGTAGAAGAGGTAAGTGATAAAAATCTACACTTGTTAACCCTAATTTTTAATTATTTAACCCTAATTTTTAGTTATGATTTGTTTATTTTAAATAACACATCCTATTAACCCTCTACAGAACCCTCTTGTTCCTTATCCTAACCCTCCATAAAACCCTCTGGTTCCTCCTATCCCTCTACCTAACCCTCCTATAGTTCTAAAAAATCCCCCAAGTAGTCAAAATATTCTAATTAATAATATTATGGGAAATAAAATTGTAATTAAAGAACTAATTGGGAAAATGAGTGATCCCACTTCCTCCAACCCCCACTACACCCAAGTAGCCAATTCCCTAGAGACATTATTTGGTCAAATTGACTTTATAACGAGTCAAATTGATAGATGGACTTCATATAGGGATAGTTGTAGGGATTATTATGCTAAAAATTGTATGGCTTTGGGTGAGGCTTCATGGATAGATTTAGGCTTTTCACAACATTAGAAGAGATTAAATTCTTTTGACTTCCACTATCAAGAATGAAATGCAAAGGCTTACCTTTCACCCATAACTTAGAGTGAAATAAACTTTCCTTGTCATCTAGCATCTTGTCGTGAGTCTGTGATGAAGCAATAATGGCTTCAGAATCAGCATCTACAATTTCTTCTTCAACCTCTTTGACTATAGGGTCTGTATAAGGTAGAGCAGTAGATGTTAAGGATTGTGACTCAGAAAGTAGTGACTTGATGGCTCGACATTCTTCTTTGGAGTGAGTTACATATTTGTGATAATCACACCACTTCCCAGTCTTTCCTTCCTTTTTCTTCCAATTTTGTAACACAGCCACATTAATAAATAACACAATTTCATTATTTAATTAACGTGATCACATTATTTAAATTATAGTTTGATAATTACCAAGCCATAATATGATTAAATTATTAAATCACATAATTGTGTTATTAAATAATGCAATCATGTTATTAAATAACTTGATATTACTATTTTTGTTTTCAATAACATGATCGCATTAATAACGTGATTGTATTACTTGTGTTATAAAAAATAAAAATTGAAACCCAAATAAAAATTCATCATTTTTCATTCAAGTTTCCTTTGCTATCCTTCACTTATGCGATCTTATTTTATGTGAGAGAGATAAAATCTTGATAGGAAGTCACTAAATTCATCCTAGGAAACTGATAATTGATGATACCACCATGTAGAAGAGGTAAGTGATAAAAATCTACACTTGTTAACCCTAAGTTTTAATTATTTAACCCTAATTTTTAGTTATGATTTGTTTATTTTAAATAACACATCCTATTAACCCTCTACAGAACCCTCTTGTTCCTTATCCTAACCCTCCATAAAACCCTCTGGTTCCTCCTATCCCTCTACCTAACCCTCCTATAGTTCTAAAAAATCCCCCAAGTAGTCAAAATATTCTAATTAATAATATTATGGGAAATAAAATTGTAATTAAAGAACTAATTGGGAGAATGAGTGATCCCACTTCCTCCAACCCCCACTACACCCAAGTAGCCAATTCCCTAGAGACATTATTTGGTCAAATTGACTTTATAACGAGTCAAATTGACAGATGGACTTCATATAGGGATAGTTGTAGGGATTATTATGCTAAAAATTGTCAACACTTGAGGTCAAGAAAAAATAAATATTAAAAGCCTCCATTTGCACCTTATTCATTAACCCAGCCACCAATGTCCCATTTCCCATAACCGTTAAACATTTTCCAATTAATTGCTACCAACGTAACTTAATCATAGAAAATTTTTGGGATCAATGGTGGATGGTGGTTGATTATCCATCATGTAAAAACCAAGAGGTCCTATTGTATTTTTTGAGGAAACTCTATTATGAGTTTGTACTCAATGTGATTCTAAACTATTTTTATTTTAGTGAGTTTCAATGCCAAGGGAAATGCTCTATGTAGGATCGACCAGGTGCACATCATGTGCCTAATCAACCTGTGAGGATCCATATCCAAAAGACACTTTAGCCCAAGATCCCTTCTATAGCTCAGTAGGGCAGGGAGATCAATACTATGCATGATCTTAGTTCAGTCACTCATACACTCATTCAACATACGAGTAGGATCTCACATGTTGATGTTATAGATACACCACCTAGTGTGCATACCCAAACCCACCCTTGTAGTTCTTGTAGAGATATGTGCACTGGACCTTGTTATGACAATGGCACTAGTGTTTCAGAGGGCTTGGATAATATTATTATTATTGATGATTTTTTAGCATACACATTTGGTGTGTAAACATCAGCCACTACATAGATGCAGGTATATTTTATATAAAAGTCATGTTAAATTTAAGTTAGATTTTCAAATTTAATTTATCTAAAAATTAATTTACATAGAAATTGAATAATATATGTCATTTTTATGTTGTAAGAGGTGACAGTTCCTTCATCATCATAGTTGACATTTGTATCATTTGATTTGATGAAGCCACTATTTACATATTTAGATTGAGCTACTATCCCATCCACTACTATGTTTGTCTTTGTTAGGATGACACCTTTTCATTATATAGAGGTAAAATTATGAGTCAATCTTATGCTATATGTACATTTAGTCTATGTATATTTGCCTTGTAAGTTTAAGTTAAATTTATCTATCAAGTATCTTGATGCATATGTTCTAACAAGCTTCCTTGATATGGATGGAAACAAACACTTACCTCTGTCAAAAACCCATCTTTCATATTTTCATGCCCTTCTTTTTCTTCTATATTCAACCTCTTTACCTCTTTGATCACTTTGCATTTACTAGGTCTTTCTTGGTCACTTTTTCCTACTCAATAGATCTTAAGCTTCATTGTTTTCACTTAATCCTCCTTATATGATTGAAGTAATTTTACTAATCAAATACCTCTAAAATATTTCTATTTAACATCAACTTCCTCAGTTCATACTTTGTTTTCATGTTCTATCCCTTTATCCTTGCTCTATTCTTTACAAACTTCTTATTTGTTTTGATAGGTTTGCATGTTAATTTGATTTTTTTTCTTACATAATACTCAAAATAGAATCTACCTACTCAATTACATCCCATTTCATGCATCTAACCATTCCACATAACCCCAAGCTTTAACTCTCCACTTAACTCTTCTCTCCTCTTTGACACCTTCCTTTTTTTAGGATAACCTCCTTGTTTTGAGTAAACTACAAAGTTCCCAACCAAACTAAACCCACATTCAGATACCCCTTTACATCATATAGCTCATTTAGGGACTTTCATAATTTAAAGCTCTTTGGAGAACACCTAACACAACACCCCTTAGGACTAATTAGGTCTTCTAAGCCTAATTAAAGGCTACTGACTGTGAAACTATACCATACAAACTCAAATCAACTTTCAACCTTAAAAATCCTCTTCCTCCTATATAAATAAACCTATCCACAAATTTTGGAGATGGGTTGATCATCTTAGGGGTACCATGAACATTTGGAAGTTGTTATGAGGTATCACAAACCATTAAAGAAGAATCACAATAGTTGTAAGCTATGAGAATGGGTTCAGTATTATTTAAATAACTAATTTCAATAAATCCCACAAAGATCCCATGAATAATCTCATTCAAGATTAGATAAGGGTAGTTCACATGACACGAGGATACTTATAAAATGAATAACACATATCTATGGGTCCTTCTAGGTAACCTTCTAGAAAATGAAGTTTCTAAGATTAATATAGTCATATTCTCATTTTTGACTTATGTCACCATTACCATTATACAAAATTCCACATGTTACCCTTGAAAATGAGTGATAATAGCAAGGAAATTTAAGGTAAAATAAAATAAATGTGCATGAAGGGTAAAAATACAAGGAATTAGATTTAACATGATTAAGATACATCATAGTGGGTAAATGTAAAGATGACTCATAAATTTGACCCCTTTCTCCATTACTTCCATATAAATTTATACAATGCAATTTTAGTTCGTTGGTTGATGTAATCAGTAATTATATTACATTGAATCCACCCAAATCAACTAACTTTCAACCTAATTGAAAAAATTTGACTATTAACCTACCTAAAACCAACTCATAAATAGGCAAATTCAATTAATTGAACTCTAATTTTTTTAAGACTAAAGGCATACTCATAGCCATAATTAAAATAGTTGTCTAAATTAATTATAGTTATTTTCAAATAATATCAATACAGACCCAATCATAACCTTAAAATTTATCACTAATTATTAAAACATCAACAATCATACTTTATGTATCATTAACTTAATAATGCAACTCTAAGGGTCTTCTTAGACATATAAGACCATGAATCAAGCCCCAACATTAAATTGACTTATTTAAATAAATTTAATGTTGTCACTTAGATTTTTACCCTTTTATTGGATGACTCATCTCTCCTCATACAAGTGTCACAATGGAAATATCTCACTTGCTCTGGGTAGTCAATTTGGTGAGATGAATCTCTAGAATGAAGGGTTAGCTCCCTAAATGTGCCTAGAAATACTTTTACCTATACTAATTGATTGTTTATAGAGAAAAGGGATAGATTTGGAATGAAATGGAACCTATTCTAAGTGTTTATGAATCAATATTTTTACCATAATACTATTTTACTCCATCACTTTGAAACAAAGCATACAACACTAATTTGAGAGTCCTAAAATGCACTAACATTAGTATTTCAATATGAAGGTGCCATATATGAAGACTATCTAAGGTAAGTGGAAACATAGTTCATTTTATAGATTATAATACTTCCTTGTACACTTAATAACATTTCCATGTACTTCAAAACACTTCATATGACCTACTAGGCATGGAATCACTTGCATCAAACATGGAAGGATTGAGATAAAGCAATAATAAATGAACATCTCTTAACCATTCACTATACATATCTTCACATGCTTTAACAAGATGATATATGAAATAAAAACTGAATTGAATTTATTTTATAAGGAAATTACAATGTCAAAAATATTATGGATTCACCATACCTGGTGTGGTATTAGATTACGAAGGCCAAAATGGTAGCTCTTATAAAGCTTGAGAGAGAGAGAGAGAAATAGAAGTCAAAGGGTCATAACGACAATTGTAAAGATGAGAAAAGAAGTTAATTGTGAATTTTAAGAGGATTTAGGATGAACCATTCAAGGGAAGTAATCTCAAGTGTCAATTCAAAGCATAAAGTTCATGAAAAGTGGCATAAAACTCTTTGTTTTGGCTCAAAAAATTGCCTTCATGATTGGCCCTATTTGAATGCCTAAAAATTGATTAGTTCCAAGTATGATGATTTGGATGAAGTTTAAGGAAATTATAAATGACTCTCTATCCATTGGTTATATGTTTGGTCCTCTAGAATCACCTGGAAAGGATCTATCATCATCTGTAGTCCAAAAAACTCCTCTTTCATGTACCCTACACACTTGCCCTCAAAATTGGAATCAGTTGCTCATGAAAATACATGGGATGGAGTGGATGAAAATTTTAAATACCCTTCATTGAATTATAATCATAAATAACACCTTAAAATCATCCCACTTGAATTTTTCTACCCTTTTCACTAGCTTGTCCAATATGCCAATTTTGATTGGTTGAGATGAAACACCTAGTTTGGACACTTAGGAGTTTTTAATTTGCATAAAATGGCCATAAGGAGATATAAAAAGTATTAAAAGTCATATAAAACTTTATTTCACCTAAAAAATCCTCCTTTAGCCTACACAACACAAAAAATGGTCAATTCTCACCTCATCCACACAAGTCTGTATAGCTTAAAAAGCATGAGATGGATCTTGAGTGACTCCTATGCAAGTTCAAATAGTATTATGGTCAAACTATTCCATTATAATGCATATCCATAATTATTTCTCCATATTGGTCTTTACAAGGGTTTATGAGTAGTTTGACCTCTTAAGGTTGTTTCATAAAAACTTGACATTGGATTTGTAGACAAATTCCACAAATTGGTTTTTCAAGACCTCTTATAACTTCCCCAAACTCCTTTTTCTCTCATTAAAAGAATCAAGAGATAAGTGTTCAAAAGTATCCTATCGAGCTCTTTTTATCTTTTCATGCATGCCTGAGTTGCTTTTGGACCAAAAATGTCTTATTTTTTGCTTCCGCTACATCTAAACAACTTTAAAATGTCTTATTTGACTCCATAAACATTATTAAATAGGTTTAAAATCTCTCTTAAGGCTATAAGTGTCATTGTTCTCCTATTTGGTCTATATGCCAAACTCTTGCCTAGTAGGCTTAACTATACCTTAGAGCTCAAACTAACTTTTGATGCTTTTGGATGCCTCCAAAAGGATCAAACACCTCTATAGTAACCCCCTAAACATTCCTCCATAGGCTATAAATATCACTCCACACTATAAATGAAGATGGTTATCTATTTGGCTTATAGGCCTTAATGTGTTTGATAGGCCTACTTGTAACTCCAAGGGCTTAGACCATTATGATATAATTTATCCCTTTGTTCCTATTTTACTATTATTTCCTATGTTTCACCTAAATATATACACCTTCTTTCCAAGTTTTCATAACTCCTGATTCCACTTTCATTGCTTTCTCCCCAAATCTGCCAGTTATGCATGAGGGGAAGTACCCCCTGTCTGAGACAAAAAAGGGGTACTTACCCTATTATCTAAAAAAAATTGAATTTATCATTTATTCCTCAAGTTTTATGGACTCTTTGAAAAAAAATTGAGCTTCTGGTCATCTCATATGATCTTCCAAACCCTCAAGTTCAAAAATTGGTTTTTATGCATAAGGACTGCATGCCAGAATCTCCAATGTGGAATGTGTCTTGTGTTATGATAACCCTTTTTTATAATTTATAGACCAATAATGAGGGTGATATTATAATTAATAATGTGTTATGACCTTCCATAATCTTTATAAACTTCTACATACTTCATACTCTCCTTACACCCTTGTTTGATCTAGACTGTATGCATATTTTTTATTGTGGTGGTCTATTTTGGGAGTCACCTGAAGATGTGTGTAGAAGGATTAGGCATGATAACAATATTTAACCCTTAATTCAGCATATTTTAATCATTTTATACCTATTTTCCTTTATAATTATTCAATGAAAGTATCAAATTATCACTCTTCTAGCTAACTATCTGTCTTGTTATAACTGACTATATTTTTTGCTTTAAATGTGCTTGTAGGTGTCTTTCCATGAATTATAGAACTATTAATGGTGTTTTAGGCATATTTATGGCACATTTATGTCACTTGTAACATTATTTAAGTCACCTAATTCACTTTCCTAGCTCAAATGATAATTTAAAAACACTATCTCAATTTATTGTTTATTCACAGTCAACTACAGTGATTGTAGGGTCTTGTAGGTGTTAATTTGATTGGTTTGACCTTTAGTATGGTTATTAAAGACTTAATTGAATATATTTACACCACCCCCTAATTTAAATTACTCATTTTTTGCTTGACATGCATTCTATTACCAAGGTTGTGAAACTTAGTCCTTATGATAGTCTCACAACTAGCCTGTAGGTTACCTTTTGCATGGTGGGGTTCCTGTAGGTGACATAGAGATAGAAAATTTGTATATTTTCATCAAATTAATGACCTTAATGTACATTTTTATATTAATCCATAAACTATACCATTATAAACATGAAATTATGCTTCATTTTTTTCCCTAGGATATCAAAATCCATTTGAAACACCAAACTTGTAGATGCTAATGTAGGTTTTTAGTGTGTTTCCAAACAACTTTAAGCCTTCAAAACATCACTCTCCACCACTCTTCTTGACCTCATAATTGGTATATTTCATATAATATATAAATTATGGTCATTAATATGCATCAAATACCATGAAAATTCTATTATTTACCTTTGGTAAAAGTGTTAAGACCTCTATTTTGCAACTTTATGGACAAAGTCCATGAGTATTTTAGTCATCTTCTTGAATGGAGTTTTCAACTTGCTTAGAAATATATAAATCTCAAAACGTATTTTCATAATTTTTTCATCCTTCCATGACCTCAATAGAGGTTCTATCACTTTTTTTAATATCCCAAAGGAGTCCTCAGTTCTCTATCCAGGCCACCTATATGTGGAGATTTAGTTGTATGAGGGTAGATTGACCTTAGGCAATGAAGAAGAGCTTGATTCCATGACCATCCCTACCTTTAAAATTATTAAAATAAATGGATATGACACTAAAGGTTTTAAATCAAACCTATACACCATATCAACATTTGAAACCTTTCCAAACCTGTGAGTACATACTCCAATGGTAGATTGTATAGAAAAGTTGCATATGATTGCACAGTCCCTCTTTTTGGCATCAAATCAAGGTTTGAATCACTATTTAAAGATTATAAAGGATAAACCAAGGCATTAAACCTTAAATAAACTTCTATGTTCATGTCATAAAGGTTTAAAACATGTGATTTACTAAGACTAACTATGTGTGATAGTCATAGGGCAAACAAGCCACATGATCCTTGTGAATGCAATCTCATGAAGTATGATTTGGAGAATTAAACTAGGAGTTAATGAGCTCAAATCATATTGTAAACATAATAAATAACCTGTCACAACTCTCTGGATCCATTGATAGATAATGAAGATCTATAACATGGTGAAAAACTACCAATATATAATGGGACCAGTCTAAAATCTTGAGGTAATTAGCCTTTCAAAACAAATCCAAACTTTTAAAAAATCATGGTTAGAATTAGGTAATGAGGTGAACATCCTCAAAAATCAATATCAGCAGCTTTATTGTAAGTAATTGATCAAACCAAGGCAAAACCTATAGGGTACATATATTAACAGGTAGATTTAAAAGGTCAACTTCTTAGGAATGGTTCATAAAGATTAGACCACCATTCCTCTTCAAAAAAAAATCAAAATGAATATTATTAAGTGTATAATCCACCCAAAAGATAATTTTTCTTGAAACCTCTTGTGTTGATCATACCAAGTACAAACTTGTAGGTCACTTTTGCATGCCAAGAAGGGTGAAAAGGAATAGAATGGTTTTGAGAAATAAATGTCAATTCCAGATTAAATAAAACATGGAAATAATCTTGGAGAATCTAAATAGGCATTGTGTGATCCTTTCCCATGTGGTACACTTCCCAAAGAGTTGTACAAGCGCTAAAATCTCCTTTTTTCACAAGAAAAATAACTTTTAACTAAATATCCTACCAATTTTTAATTATTTTATATGATTTAGACTTAATTAAACACATGGAGTATACTTCACACTTCTCAATAAATATGTACAACTCATTAAATGCTCAATTTTGAACCCTAAATTGACTCAAAAGGACATGTTGACTAATGAAATAAGTGACCAAGGCTAATATAAAATTTAATAACATTAAATGACCTATGATATACCTTATGACAAAATATTAAACCCCTTAAAACACTTAAAACTCAAGTTTTTACCTAAGGGTCCCCCAATTTGACCTAAAAGTCAAATTTAGACAACAAATTGGTGACTCATAAGTGTAGTATGCTTGTTATACTACCTAGACCAATACAATTATTAGTTCATTGGGATATGGATTAACATGTATACAAATTTTTACACACACCTTGCCTTTGAAAATAGACAAAACACAAGGAAAAACCAACAAGAAGAAACACATAAGATAACAAACTAATCAAACACACTTGTGCTTCATGAGCACTTATAGAACACACACACACACACCAAACAATTGACTCAAACACTAACTAACCTAAGACAAAAACTCCCTCCTAGATCAAAGGGGAAGTTTTAAACCTTACTTTATTCATGACATGAAATATTTGGTGAGATATATAGCCTTTTGTCCTTTAGCATTGATGCCTCCATCTTCTTCATGGTTTTTACCAAATTCATTGACATGAGGTTCATTGAGAACCAAGCAACTCCATCTAGGTTGATCAAAGAATTGAATTACTATTGTATCTAAACAATCTAATTCTTCTCATGAACTTGGTCCTTAATGTGAAAGTTTGATAATATGACAGTCTTTTTAGCCTTGTCCTCCTCTTTGACATAGTGTGCTTGATGTTTGGAAGCACCAAGCTTCCCTCCACTATGTTCCCACATCCTTGAATGCAATTTTTTCTCATATTAGTATCTTGAATATCCTTTAGGCATAAAAATGTCTTCCTTTACATCACTATCCATATCTATAACTTCTTGCATATTAGCATCATCAATTGACTTCATGACAATAGGTTATTGACTAGCAAAAATAACTTCATTTTTATGTTTAATTGGACACTAAATATCATGCTTAAATTCATAATAAAACTTGTCATTAGATATGAAATATTTTGGGGAATAAAAATCATTACCCAAACTATCAAATTCCTTTCATATGGCATTAAACTTCTGCCATAAATCCTCTTCCTCATGGATATCATCTTCAAGGGCTATTTCCTCTACCTTAGTCTCATGATGCTCTTTTAAGACAATCACTTCTTGAGGAGTGATTTGAAAGTGTTCTCCATCATTTATATCACATTCCACTTCATGCTTGAGATGGCCATTCACAACCTCTTGATCAAACATGGGGTTTTTCTCAAATGCCTCTCTCTTCAAGTTTTATCCCCATTATTCATGAATACACATTCCTTCAAATATGGAGGCAAAAACTTGTGGATTGTCCTTTTGTTCGCCAATATGAGTCCCTATGATGATTTATTCCTCATATTCACCCATTATATCCTCTTGATTACCCATGAATTGAATTTTTTCCTCTTCTCTAACTTCTCTCAAGATAGGCTCTTCTTCAAGAAGGGGTGAGGTGGAAAGTTTATGGACAGGCTCATGGATTTAAGGTGAAGGAGATAGAATATGATATGTAGTGGGAGGTAAAGGAGCTGGAGATGGAGTGTGGAATGAAGAGAAAGCTTATGAGTAGGTCTGGAAAAAATAAAATCACTAGTAATCTCATATGAAAGTGAGTTCTTGGGTTGATTAGAAGGAGAAACATCTACATGAGTAGGAGCTACACTTTGCCAATGATATGCTTATGTGTAATTCATGAAAACATTTGATTTCATATGAAAAGATTCATATGAATATTCTTGAGGTTGATAGACATCATGATATGAAGGATAAGGTCCATATTGGGATTGATAGATAGGTGTTTCTTGATAGTTCTCTTGGTGGCCATACCCATAGGGTTGTTCAACAACATAGTGTCCATATGGAGAGAGAAATGAAGGGTTATATGATTGGCACAAGTATTCTTCTTGAATGGACTGATACACTTCATGTTGGAGATGGTTTACTTAATAACAAGGGTGATTAATAAATTGTTCTTGTTGATAGGGAATGATACAAGCTAGAAATGTCTCACTAACTTGTGTAAAATAGAAATCAACACCAAGGTCAAACATAAAACTTCATTAAGAATCAAAACACAAGGAATGATTATTAACAATATTCATAAGGGACACCTAGGCTACTTGACCATCTAACATATCTTTAGATTTACCAATGATGTTTTGATAGATGCCTCCAAATGCTGATTGTTGAGAGATAACACCAAAAGTATCTCAACCTCTCAGAACAAGGGTCCCTCCAAGCAACCTTTGAGAGGATGACTTATCTCTCCTCATCCAAGTGTAATAATGGAAACATATCACTTTCTATTGGTAGTCAATTTGGTGAGATAAATCTCTAGAATGAAGGGCTAGCTCCCTAAATGTGCCTTCAAATACTTTCACCTATACTAACTGATTATTTATGGAGAAAAGGGATAGATTTGGCATGAAATGAAATCTATTAATTTTTTATGCACCAATATGTTTACCATAATATTATTGTACTCCATCACTTTGAAACGAAGCATACAACACTAATTTGAGAGTCCTATAATGCACTAACTTCAGTATTTCAATATGAAGGTGCCATATATGAAGAAAATATAAGGTAAGTGGAAACATAGATAATTTTTTAGATGTTAAGACTTATTTTTACACTTAATTACATGTACATATACTTCACAAAGATCATTTTTCAGATGTTAAGACTTATTTTTACACTTAATTACATGTACATATACTTCACAACACTTCATATGACTTGCTAGGCATGGAATCACTTGCATCAAACATGGGAGGATTGAGAGAAAGTAAGGATAAATGAATATCTCTTAACCATTCATTATACATCTCTTCACACACTTTAAAAAGCTGATATATGAACTTTAAATTGAATTGAATTTATTTTTTAAGGCAAATAAAATGTCAAAACTAGTAGGGCTTTACCATACCTGGTGTGGTATTAGATTACAAAGGCCAAAATGGAAACTCTTATAGAGCTTGAGAGAGAAAGAGAGAGAGAGAGAGAAATTCCAAGGGTCACAAGGACACTTTTAAATCTAATAAAATTAGTTAATTACACACGAGAATAGTATTTTGGATCAACCATTCAATGTAAATAATCCCAAGTGCCAATTCAAAGCATAAACTTCATGAAAAGTGGCATAAAACTCCTTATTTTGGCTCAAAAAATTTGTCTTCATGATTGGCCTTATTTGAACACCTCAAAACTAATTATAACAAGGTATGATGATTGGGATGAATTTTAATTACATCATACATTCCTCTCCATGCATTTTTTGTAGGCTTGGTCCTTTGGAATCACCTATAAAGGACCTATCATCATCTACATTCCAAAAAACTCCTCTTTCATGCACCCTGCACACTTGCCCTAAAAATTGGCATTAGTTGCTCATGAAAATACATGTCAAGGAGTGGATTAAATTTTAAATACCCTCCATGGCCTTATAATCACACCTTAAAATCACCCCACTTTAATTTTTTCACCCTTCTCACTAGCTTATCTAATATGCCAATTTTGACTGGCTAAGATAAAACACTTAGTTTGGACATGTAGGAGTTTTTAATTAGAATAAAATGTCCATAAAAATATATAATAAGTCTGAAAATTCCTCAAAAAATTTATTTCACCTTAAAAATCCTTTTGTATCTTAAAAAACACAAAATATGGTCAAAAACACCCCATTTCTTACCCCATTTGTACAAGTCCATACAACTAAAAAGCATTGGAGGGAGATTTAGTGAGTCATCTACAAGGTCCAATGTGTTTCATGGTCAAAATATGCCATTATAATGAATCTCCAACTTCATTTATTTAGACTAGTCTTTACAAGGGTTTTGGAGGGTTTCTGAGCAATTTGACCTCTTAAGGTTGTTTCATAAAAACCTAACGTTGGAATTGCAAAAAAAAATTCCACAAATTGGTTTTTTAAGACCTCTTCTAATTTCCCCAAACTCCTATGGCTCCCATGAAAATCATCAAGAGATATTTAAGTGTTCAAAACTATCCTATTGAGATCTTTTTCTCTTTTCTTACATGCTTGAGTTGATTTTGGACCAAAAATGGCTTATTTTATGCTTCCCCTACATAAAAATATCTTGAACATGTGTTATTTGACTCCATAAACATTATTTAGTAGGTTTTAAATCTCTCCTAAGGCTATAAGTGTCATTTTTCTCCTATTTGGTCCCTATGTCAAACCCTTACCTAGTAGGCTTGGCTGTACCTTAGAGCTCAAACTGAATTTTGATGATTTGGCTGCCTCTAAAAGGCTCAAACACCTATATATTGACCCCATAAACATGCCTCCATTGGATATAAATATCACTCCATACTAGAAATGAATATGGTTCTCTATTTGGATTTTAGGCCTTAATGTGTTTGACAGGCTTGCTTACAACTCAAAGGGCTAAGACCATTTTGATAGCATGTCTCCCTTTTTGCCTAGTTTTATATGATTTCCTAGGTTTCATATGACTATATACACATTTTTTTCAAGTTTCCACAACTCTTGATCCCACTTTCATTGCTCTCCCCAAATCTACCAGTTATGCATGAGTGGAAGTACCCCCTATCTGAGACAAAATAAGGGGTACTTCCCATATTATCTCAAAAAAATTGAATGTATCATGGTCTTAATAAATTTTTTAGGACTCTTTTCATAAAATTTGAGATCTTGGTCATCTCATATGACCTTCCAAACCCTCAAGTTCCAAAACTAGTTTTTATACACAAGGACTGTATGTAGGAATCTCCAAATTGGACTCTATCATGTGTTATGAGAACCTTTTTATCTACTTGATATAAAAAAATTTAGGGTGTTATGATAATTAATAAGTTTTTATAACCTTCCATAATATTTTTAAACTTCTACATACTTCCTACTCTCCTTACACCCTTGTTTGATCCAGACTGTATGCATATTTTTTACTATGTTAGCTTGATTTGGGAGTCATATGAATGTGTGTGTAGATTTATTAGGCCTAATAATATTATTTAACCCTAATTTAAACCTATTTTAATCATTTTATACCTATGTTTTTCATAATTATTTAATTCAAGTATCAAAATATCACTCTTCTAGCTGACTGTTTGTCTTGTTATAGCTGACTGTATTTTCTGCTTTAAGGATGCATGTATGTGTCTTTCCATGAATAATAGAACTTATAATGGTTTTTTAGGCCTATTTATGGATATTTGAAGTCAATTTTCACATTATTTAAGTCTCACACTTCACTATCCTATCTCAAATGATAATTTAGAAACACTGTCTCAATTTACTATTTATTCATAGTCACCTATAGCGGTTGTAGGGTATTTTAGGTGTTAATTTTCTTAGTTTGACCTTGAGTATGGTTCTTTAAGACTCTCTTGAATATATTTACACAACCCCATAACTACACTTACTCATTTTTTGCTTGGCATGCATTCTATTACCATGACTGTGAAACTCAGTCCCTATGATAGCCTCACAACTAGCCTGTAGATTACCTTTTACTTGGTGGGGTACTTGTAGGTGACATAGAGCTCAAACCCTTATATATTTTCTTAAAATTAATGAAATTCATATACATTTTTATATTAATCCATCAACTGGACCATTTCAAACATGAAGGTATGATTTATTTGTTTCCCTAGGATATCAAAAGCCATTTGAAACACCAAACCTATAAATGTTAATGTAGGTTTTTAGTGTGTTTCCAAGCAACTTTGAGCCCTCAAAACATCACCCTAAACCACTCTTCTTGACCTAATCCTTGTTATATTTCATATCCTATATATATTATATAAATTATGGTTATTTATATTTATCAAATTGCATGACAAATCTATTATTTGCCTTTGGTAATAGTGATAGGACCTCTATTTTACAACTATAGGTACAAAGTCACTGAGTATTGCAGTCATATTCTTGAATGGGGTTTTCAAAATTCTTAGAAATATATCAATATAAAAATATCTTTTCATAATTTTTTCAACCTACCATGAACTTAAAAGAGGTTCTATCACTTGTTTTAACATCCCAAAGGAGTCCTCAGTTCTCTGTCTAGACCACTTGTAGGTGGAGATTTAGTTGTATGAGGGAAGATTGACCTTATGCAATGAAGAAGAGTTTGATTCCATAACCAAACCTAAATTTACAAGGATTAAAATAAATGGATATGGTAATAAAGCATTTAAATCAAACCTATAAACCATATCAATTTTTGAAATGTTTCCAAACCTGTGACTACATATTCCAATGGTAGATTGTATGCAAAAGTTGCATAAGATTACACAGTCCCTCTTTTTGGCATAAAATAAAGGTTTGAATCACTATATTAGGTTGATAAAGGATAAAAAAAGGCCTTAAACCCTCAAAAAACTTCTATGGACATGGAATAAAGGTTTAAAACATGTGATTTACTAAGACTGATTATGTGTGATAGTCATAGGGCAAACAAGCCACATGATCCTTGTGAATGCAATCTCATGGATCATGATTTATAGAATGAACCTAGGAATTCATGATCTCAAATAAAATTTTAAACATAATAAATAACCTATCAAAACTCTTTGAATATATTGATAGATCATGGAGATCCAGAACATGGTGAAAATTTGCCAAAAACACAGAATGGGACCAGTCTACAAGATTGAGGTGATTATCATTTCAAAACAAATAAAAACTTGAAAAAAATCATGGGGATAATTAGGGAAGGAGTTAAATATCCTTATGAATCAAAATTACTCAAAATAAGGTAAAGCCTACAAGCTACACAAATTAGCAGGCAGATCTAAAAGCTCAACTTCTTAGGAATAGTTTATAAAGATAAAACCACCATTCCTCTTCAACAAAACATCAAAAATAAGTTGATTGAGTTTATAATACACCCCTAAGATAATTTTTCCTGAAACCTATTGTGCTGACCATACCAAGTCTAAACCTACAGGTCACTTTCACTTGCCAAGAAGGGTGAAAAGGAATAAAATAGTTTTGAGCAATAAATGGAACTTAAAGATCAACTCAAACATGTAACTAAGCTTGGGGAAGTTGAATAGGAATTTTTTGATCCTTTCCCACATGGAACACTTCCTAAGGAGCTGTATAAATGATAAAATCTCTTTTTTCCCCAAGAAAATTGCCTTTTTAACTAAATAACCTACCTCTTTTTAGTTATTTCAGTTTATTAAGACTTAAGTGGACACATGGGACATGGAATAACATTTTATAATCTTCACACTTCCCAATAAATCTATATAGTTTATTAAATGCTCAATTTTGACCCCTAAAATTATTCAAAATGACATGTTGGCCAATGAAATAAGTGACCAAAGGTAATATAACATTAAATGACCTATGACATACCTTATTACCAAACATTAGTCCCCATAAAAACTTAAAACTCAATTGTTTAACTAGGGGTACCCCAATTTGACCTAAAAGTCAAATTTAGTCAACAGTTAATGAAATAGTTATTTAAATAAATTTATATTTTTTTTTGGACTTCACTTAAGACACAGTGATATTAGGACTTAAATCTTGCTTAATTTTATTAAAATATCTTATACATCTTCATAATATTTTATGACCAATTTAAGAGGTGTGGTTTATAGGAAGGGGCAAAGTTAGGGAAGAAAGGACTACAAATTTTGGTGTTGACCTTACCTTCTCATTTTTTATCCAAAAAATTGTAATACAAATGATAATTAAATTGTAATAAATCATTACACATTTTTACTTAGCCACAATAAAGTTATATATTTAAATTATAATGCCTCATTACACCTCTTGCTTTTGCTATGACAAAGGTATAAAGGGTCGACAACCTCTCGACTCAACATTCCTTATGCCAAAAAATATTGCATTGGGTCTCAATAGCTTGTATCCCCTTTGAAATGTTTTGGGAGAGCCACTATTTGTGTTGGTACTAAAATATGTGCCAACCTCAATAATTACACATTTCAGTTTCTTCCAATTCAACATCCAAACTATTTGCCAATTTTATTCTCTTGAGCCAAAACAAGACAATATATTTAGATGGATAAAACTTGATATATTGGATAAGGACATCCCTTCTTTGCCCTATTGGTATAATTTTATTTACACACACCTTCATCAAGAGGTGGATTCACTATGGATCGCTCCTTTCTATTGGTTGGGTGCTTTGCCAAAAATCAAGTCATCCATCTATTATAAATGAATGTGATATCAATCCATGTATTATATATAGAGATACAAATGATTGATATCACACATATAATAGAAGTATGATGGCCATATATGTGTAGATTAGCCTTTCCCTAGTAAATATATGATGGTATTCTAATCTATCCAAAGAAGCTTTACAAGTAAGGACAAAGTTTTTAATATGTCTCGTATTCCTTTTCTCTCCCTAACTTTGCCTTGTCAAAGTGATATTAATCTTTCCACCTCCTACTCTTACACTCACACTTCCTACATGTATTTCAATTTTTATATTACCTCAAACATGCAAACTACTTTCTATTCTTGGGCATTGCACATTGTATAGTAGTTACACTTCCATGATTATTGGTTTACATTGTATTTTCATGATATGCATGTTGAAATATGTTGCCATATCTATCTTGGTTTACATTGAGAAAAAATTTCCATATATATATTTCATACTTTATATAAAAGTAAGTGAGACCTTGTTTACATGAATATTTGATGGTTTAAGTATACACTCATCCCTCTCTATGAGCCAAGATAGACATAGGCATTACTACTATAATGTCATCTACACAAGCATTGATAGAGTTATATATTAACTTGTAATTTTGAATTGTAAAAATAGACTTGTTTTAATAATTTTAATATGTATACTTGGGGAAAATATAACTTATGTAAATGTGTTGCATATGCAGGGTTATCCTATGACATCTGATAGTCCCAGATAGATGATTAGTAGGGAAACTTCTCATATTTTTCCCATATTTAAGGGACCCATTCGAACAGTTGAGCCTACCATTGACTTGTTTGAGCATTAATTATAGATTGAGTAAGATTGTGAGATTTCAATAAGTGCATGTTTAAATGATTTTCATTGTATTTTAAAATTAATTTATTAATAATTGGTTACATGTATTTTATGTTAATTTTTTAATAATACTTGTATTTGAACATGTTTAGCTACAAGTGAGCTATGAGTGTAGGACCCACAGTCAGACCTTGGATCAATCCAAGACATTAGAGGGGTCTCCATCAACTAGCAAGGCATCCCAAGGAGAGTCTTCTTTGAGGAAGGAAAAGAGAGGGAGGCTATTTGATGAATAGGATGTCCTACATGAGATGTATTTCTATATGGAAATTTACATATTTTTGGCATTGTATATGTGTATATGAAACTTGCCCAACATTAGATACTATGTTGGTAGATGTAATTTTTTGTATGCCTATCATGGTAATATATGTATTATTGACATTGCACAAATGTGCCTATATTATATGCCTATCATGGAAATCTATCTAATTTATATTTAATTTTTATTTGATTATGTGTTATTGTATAGTGTTGTTTTGATCTTCCAAACTATTATGTATCAGATCCTATATTTAATGTTGTACACAAATGAGGATTAAAAAATTATTCTTTTCAATGCTTAAAATCTTGGATCTCCCCAAAAAAATCAAATTAAAGATTTTATTTCATTGTGTGTAGTATAAATGACTAATGACACTCTTATCTATTGTGCATTTGTCATCACCCATTTACAATTGATCATTAACACAATTTGATTAAATTTAAAACCCATACCCAATCAAACACAAACTTGTATAATACAAGGACATAAAATCATTCATAAATACCTATAAATTTCTAACTCAGATAGCTATACCTATAAGTTACCTAATATTTCAACTTCACCTAGCTCTAATGCTTTTTTGACTAGATTTTCTTGAAACTAGACCTACTTTTTGTATGCCTTCTATCATCTCTTAATACCACCTAATGCACAATTTGCCCTTCTATGTTTAAGAAGACTATGAAATTCCTATTCATATACTCTAAAATCATGAATAATTCCAACCTCACTTATCCACTCTTGTTCTCAACTCAATTCAAAATCCACTTTAAAACAATCTTATTTTAAACTAGTCAATTACTAATTAGGCCAATTACTCATAATATAGTTTGTCAATAGGTCAATTAATCATTAGCTCAATAGGTCAATTACTCATTAAGTTTCTAGGTCTCTAGACCTAATTGTTGTTATAATAGGTCAATTTCTCAAAATAGACTTTGAAATTATATTTATAGTACTATTTTAGCAATTATAACATGTTCTTACCCTTACCTAAGTTTATAAAACTCAAATCAACTAAAAATTCATCTTACCTAAGTTTTAACATGTTTTATAGGCCAAGAGTTTGGCATAACTATTATTCTGATGCTTCCTAAAAAAAATTGACACTACAAACACATTTAAGGGGGAAAATAATGTCTAAGATCAGGTTCTTATCCTCCCATAACTCCTGATTGACAAACCCACCCCCATTCTAGCCTCAAGAACACCCTTTCCAATACAAGAACAATGCAATTTTTTAGCTTAAATTCAAAAGTGCATAAAATGAAACTTATAAGTCATTTTTGGGAACCTTAAGATCTCTCCACTATACCTTTAAACTCTATAATTACAACCTAGATCACTCAAGTGTAATCTTCAAGAGCAATCCATTGGACAAGTTGCAGTGATGGGTCTAAAAATGCAACTATTAGGCATTAAACAAATAACTTCTTGAGCTCCAACTACCATTTATTCCTCTATCACCTCCACCAAAGAATATATCACTTTAATCACATCCAAATAGGAAAATTACATATTATCACACCACCATAATGTTCAAATCCACCCAAAAGTGCATTTTCACTACCATTTTAGAGCACATAAATACTTACAATAAATGTTATCAAAGTTTAAGTTTTGTTTGAATAACTATGGTTTCAATGATTATTTACCAAAAAATGACACTACAAACATGTATAAAGGGTCAAATTATGTCTAAGACAAGGTACTTAGCCTCCCATTAGAACTGATCGACAAACCCACTACCCATTTCAACCTCAAGAACACCCTTCCCAATACAAGAAAAATGCAATTTTTTAGCCTAAGTTCAAACACCCATAAAATGAAACATGTAAGTCATTTATATGAACCATTAGATCCATCCTCTACCTATTTAATCCCTATAATCTCACCCTATATCAATCAGGTGTAAGCTTTGAGAGCAATCCATTAGATAAGTTGTAGTGAGGGGTCCAAAAATATAACTTTTTGGCATTAAACAAGCAACTTCTTGAGCTCCAACTAGCATCTCTACCTCTAAGACCTCCACATAAAAATATATCACTTTGATCACATAAAAATAGGAAAATTACATGTCATCATATTTCCATGACATTAAAATCCACCCAGAAGTGCATTTTGGAGTGCAAAAACACTGACAACATAAGTTATTAAAGTTTAAGTTGTGGTTGTAAAACTCTAGATTCGATACTTTCTAATTGAAAAAAAATAGTGAAAACACATAAAATGGGGTGGATAATGTCTAGGAGTAGGTTCTTGGCCTCTCATCAGGTTCGATCGATAAACCCACTACCCATTCTAGCTTTAAGAATGCCCTTCCCAATAAAAGAAAAATGTAATTTTTAGCCTAAGTTCAAACATACATAAAACAAAACCTACCAATAATTTATGTGAACCATCAAATCCATTTAATAACTCTTTAATCCCTCTATTTTCACCCCAAATCACTCAAGTGGAAGCTTTGATATCAATATATTGGGTAAGTTGTAATGAGGGATCTAAAAATGCAACTTTTTGGCATTGAACAAGCAACTTGTTGAGCTCCAACTGGAATTTATACCTTTGGGACCTTCACCTAGGAATATATCACTTATATCACATATATATATAGGTAAATTTAATCTTATAACACTTCCATGATGTTTAAATCCACCCAAAAGTGCATTTTCACTACCATTCTAGAGCATGAAAACACTAACAATAAATGTTGTCAAAGTTTAAGTTATGGTTATATAAATCTAGTCTCAATGTTTTCTGACTAAAAACTATCACTTCCAACATGTCTAGGATTTGTATAATGTCTAGTACTAGGTTATTTTCCTCCCATCAATCTTTATTGACAAACCCACCACCCATTCTAGCCTCAAGAATGCCCTTCCCAATATAAGAAAAATGTAATTTTTTAGCCTAAGTTCAAACACACATGAGATGAAACATGTAAGTCATTTCCATGAAATTTCAAATCCTTCCCCTACCTCTTTAATCCCTATAATTTCAACCTATATAACTCAAGTATAAGCTTCACAAGCAATTTGTTGGACAATTTACAGTGAGGGGTCCAAAAATGCAACTTTTTAGCATTGAACAAGCAAATTCTTGAGGTCTAACTATCATTTCTACCTCAAGGACCTCCACATAAGAATATATCACTTTTATCACATACAAATATTCAAATTACATTTTATCACACTGTCAAAATGTTTAAATACACTTGAAAGTGCATTTTCACTACCACTGCAGAGCACATAAACGCTAACAACAAATATTGTTAAAGTTTAAGTTATGGTTGTAAAACTCTAGTTTCAATGCTTCCTGATTAAAAAATGATACTAAAAACACATATGAGGGAGAATATAACATTTAGGACCAGGTTATTGACCTCCTATTATGCCTGATTGATAAATCCACCACCCATTTTGCCCTCAAGAACATCTTTCCCAATATTAAAAAAAATGTAATTTTTAGACTAAGTTTAAATACCCATAAAACAAAACTTGTAAGTCATTTATTGAGCTTCAATCACATCCAAATTTATCTTATATTATCTTCAATAATATTCAATTCTTTACTTATAATGCTAACCACATGAAGGTAGAAGCTTATCTGACACCACTAACCTATAAAAAATTGTAAGTAATTAAAAATGAAATTTATATGTACTAACTAGAAAATTAAAAAAAAATTGGTAAAATTGATTACATATACATTTTAAAAGTCAACATACCTACATATTTCAATCCAATTAACCACTAGGATCTACTCTATCCTTGAGATTATTAAGAATACCTTCATGGTCTTGACTACCAAACTTTCCATAGTTTCCTGTTTAATGGCATCCTATGATATTTTTGTAATTGAATATTCATTGCAAGAATCAAATTTAAATAGTGCAGTATCTTCCTATGTATTTCAAACTCTTCAAACAACCATTGATATTAATATTTTATAGGATATCATTGAAACCAAGTTTCAGTGACTACCATTGACCCAGTGGGATAGTCAATGTTTTCTCCATCTATAATTGGGGAATTCAATTTTTTATTTCTCTCTACACACTAACACAAGTAGTAATCAGTGCCCTCTTCATTATCCTCACCTAAAATAACTACAAAAACATGACATGTATCAAAAAAAACCATTTTTAGTGATAATATGAAGATATAAAATGAAAATAAATTGTACATATTGAAAAATATTCTATCTGGTTGCACTAGATAAGATACATGGTCAAAGTCATCTAATGATGTCAAATTTGTAAGTTGAAATGCTATTGTAACTTGATATGAATTTATTATAATTATAGGATTTGAACTCTAATCATCCACCCACTCTTGTGACTCACACTCATTCCAATAGATTCCATACATGTGGAATAGAAACATGCCAAGTGTCTCATATGAACATTCCAAGAACTTAATTTTGAGATAAAAAATGAGTGGAGGTCATTTGAACCTATTAGAGTCATACAATCCTCATAATTTTCCAAGTTTTCTTCCTTCATTAACTAAAAATGTCTACGAATAGTAGAATTTAGTTGAGCACTATGACACATGTTCTCATTACACCATTCAACCACAGTTTTTGTATTTGTCAAATGAACACCCTCTTCAAATTTAAACTCTTTTGAAATAATTATTTTTGCACATGCTCCAGCACCTTCATGCTCCCCTTTTCCATAACCAGCCTCGATGAAACTCCAAATGTGTTCTACACCAATGGTAACGTGCATCCTACTTAACCAATAAAACATCCATGCATTTTAGAATTCAATGTGTAATTATCTAACCAAATGCAATGTTAATTGAAACAAATGTTCATCTAACTCAACTATTCATAGAACTTCTAAAAAAAACCTTGCACATATTGTGACCAATGTGACCGGACATGTCTAATATAGAAATGGTACTCTCTTAATATTTTCTATTATTTCTTTGTATTATCAAGTGCATCCATGAATTTTATATGCACAAATATGGTAACTTGTGATGAGTTGTACTACTATGATTGAACTTCCATTTGGGGTTTGAATGTGTAATTTTCAGCAAAATTAATTACTAAAACAATCGAACCAAGTGAGAATGTATCCTTGTTTATCTTGAAGCGTTTATCCAATCATCTAGCCCTATGTGTGTGCCTTGCATACTCATAAATAATCTTTTTCATAAATATGAACAAAAATTTGAAAACAAGTATTTTTTGTAATAATCTCTCACCTTTTAGATTCTTTACCATATTTTAATTGATAAGTCATTGATTTATATTTGCTTCAACCAACTAATTCCTATCCAATTTCACTTGTAATATCCTCATGGATACATTTTTTTTATTTTGGTAATCCACCACAAATGTTACAATTTCTATTTAAATATGATTTATTGTAAATTAATTGTCCATATGGTCTTTTGAAAAATATAGAATAAATTCCCTAGCTGATTTTTGTGGCAATTCAATGCCACACTCCTGCAAAATATTGTTAGTATGCAAAGTACAATGAATATTGAAAAAACACCATAGTGCATTGAAAATTCAACATGTTGCCTACAACAAGTGGTACATATGTGATTTATTTTTACATAAAAAGGTTTGTCTATCTCAAAAAATTCTTGACAAATAAAAATTTGTGGATGTTTTTCTACAAATTTAGAGTACAATTGTGTTTGATCCATATCCAATATATGTTTTGGATGTGGTTCATGATTATGAGAACTAATTTTTATTTTCACAACATCTATTGCATTAGTTGAAACTCTTGTATTATCTTTCTAAAATTGAGCAAGTAACTATTTGAGAGTATTGGATATATCCTTGTCCTTTCATAGAAGTCTACTAAAAAATGCTCAAAGCTCATTGGTATTAGGTTCATTATGTCTTTCACATCTTTATATTTATATTAAGTTTTTGGCTTATTTTTCAAACCATTCATTTCTCCTATTTTTTCACTTAATGCACAAGTTGTATGTATATTCTAAGTAGCATTACAATCTTAGGTGCATGATTTTGGGCCTACAATATATACATCATGTATATTTTCAATAATTTAATTATTCTCATCATCCATATTAGATGTTCTTAGTCTTAATGTGTATATTATAGGTTTCATCTTAATTAGTTTTATCAATTAAATAAATAATTGACTTCTTTGACTATCATAATCCAAATTATGAAAGAAAGTATCCCAAATTTGTTGAGCCAGTCTTCTTGAATGATGATCAGACATTTTTTTATGCATTGGTTCTAAAATATTTTCATAAACTTCAATTAAGTACTTGTATTTTCTACACACAATTCTTAGAGGGGTTGTTAATGGTGGAATTTGTTGAGAGGGTGTTTCAAAATCATTATTAATTTCATTGTTTAGAGGTGGGATGACATTTTATTCATTGTTTATTTCTTCATTATATGTTTCCATGAAATTTTATTGATGGTTAATTTCATCATTACTTTTTTCCATCAAATCTTATTCATTCATGGGGGATGAATCATCATGCATAGACTCATCATCAATAAAATAAAAAACTTAGAACTTTAAATGTAAAATTCCAACATTATCTAATTCATTATTATCAATTTTATTATTATTCATTTCATTAAGGTTAATTTCATCATTATTCAATTCAGTATGGTAAACTTCATCATTGTTTAATTCATTATTGTTAATTGGCTCATTATATATCTCATTTGGTTCATCAAGATTAGGGTTTGCACCTTATCTACCATGAAGTTTTTGCATTCATATATTGTTTTTCTATCTCAAATATTCTAATTCATTTGGTGTTTTATTTTTCAATATCTTCCTCTTCCTCAAATGTGATCCATCACCCATCAAGGACAATTGATATATTTTCAAAGGTGGGGTCAAGTACATAGGTATTGTAGGTCCCATAGAAGTACATAGAGAATGTTTGTGGGGATAGAATTATTAATTTGGATTAAAATTAGATGTTTAAAATTGAGCTTAGTCTATATTAAGAATAGTGAGATATAATTATTACATAATGTGATCATGTTATTTTTATACTAGGTTCTACTTCAACATATATATTGAGAAGCATATATTAATAATAATGCAATATCATTATTACATAACACAATCGAGTTATTTGTTATACTAGGTTCTATTTCAACATACATATTGATAAGTGTATATTAAGAATGGCATGATCACATTATGTAATAACATGACCACATTATTCTTAATACTTAGTTGGGGTTAGATATTAAAATTGAGAATCGAGTGTTGTCTATATTAAGAATAATGCAATCATGTTATACTTAATATAGATTAGGGATCAAGGAATTACCATATAGGGTTTAGGAATTAGGGATTAGAATTTATGGTTTAGGGTTTAGGGATTAGGGCATGTAAGGTTTAGGTTTAAGGGTGTATATAAGGTCTAATCACTTTATGCCATGTGTGAACCTAATTTTTACTACAAAGGATGTTAATTGGGACTAAATCAATTGGTAAATAGGGAAAGTTTTTGGTTTAAAATTTAGGGTATAGTGTTTAGGGATTAGGTTTAGGGTACACAGGGTTAATCATAAAAATATTTCTTAGTATAAATGATGTTAATTTGGGCTTAAATGATTAGTTCAAGGTCTAAAGAGTTTATATTTATAGTTTAGGGTTTAGGGATTAGGAAATTTAAGAATTAGGGGTTGGGTTATATGTTTTAAGGTATATAAGGTATGATCATTATGGTGATTGGGGAAAATTAGAGCTGATCAACCCAAAACTCACATTTTATAGTCATACAATTAGGTTAAAGGGGCTTGAAATAGCCCCAATTTACTTCATATGCACAACTAGATTGGTACTCTAAAGGCTATATTTTGGCCATAGGTTTGTAAAATTAATTTTATGACATCTTGTGACAAAATAATTTATATCATAAGGCATGTGTGTTTTCAACATGTAGTGGGAATTAGGTCATAGGGCTTATAATTTATGTTTCAAGGATTTGGGATTAGGGTATAGGGTTTAGGTTTAAGGACCTGTATATAATGTATAATCACTCTATTCCATGTGAACTTAGTTCTTACTAAAAAGGATGCTAATTGGGACTAAATCGATTGGTAAATATGGAAAGCTTATGGTTTACAATTTAGGGTATAATGTTTAGGTTTTAGGGTTTAGGTATTAGGTTTTAATGTATATATGGTTTAGGGTATACAAGGTCAATTATAAAGATAATTGAGGACAATATTATTTACTTGGGCCCATTTTTGACTATATAATGTGTTTTTGGATTGTCATTATACCTTGGATGTCATCATGTAGATTGAGTGAATTAGACAAATGGGGCAATTAGTCATGTGATTTAGGCCAAATTGAGCCCCATGAACTTAATTCTTAGTCTAAATGATGTTAATTTGGGTTTAAATGATTGGTTCAAGGTTTAAAGAGTTTATATTTATGTTTTAAATTTTAGGGATTAAGAATTTTAAGGATTAGGGCTTAAGGTATAGGTTTTAGGTTATATAAGGTACAATCATGAAGGCAATTGGGGCAAATTTAAGTTCTTTAAACCTATATTTGTGAGTAAAGAATGTGATTTTGAGATCAATTAACCCCCACATCATTATAGATTGAGCCAATTAAGTCAATTATGGTTTAATGAGTGATGTAATTTTGATCGAGTTCATCCCTATGAACCTAATTCTTACTATATATAAAGGATGTAAAAGGGGATAAATTATTTAGTTTAGTGTCTATAATTTAAAAGATATGGGGTTTAGGGCTTGTGGATTAGGGTTTAAGTTAAATGGTACAAGGTTTAGGGTTTAAGTTAAATGGTACAGGATTTAGGGTTTAAGATATCAGATATAGGGTCTAATCACTAAGGTAATTGAAGAAAATTTGAGCTGCTTTTTCACCTATTTGTGAAAATTACCTAAAACTATTTGCATTTCTAATTAAATGAATCAACTCTTTGGGTAATTATATATGACATGACATTAGGGTTTATTTCACTCCAAATCACATTGAATATATAATTTAAAATACATTCACATGGATCACCTTGACCTTAATTACCTCCATAATTAAACTAATTGACATTTGCATTCATTAGTTGATGACTTCAAGTTTATTAAGCTCAAAACCACATTATATACATGTATAACTTACATATAAATAAATTATATTTCTTTTATTCAATTGAGATAATGAAATTGGAGCTGATCAATCCCTAAATCACATTTTATAGTCATGAAATTAGGTTTAAAGGGCTCAAAATAGCCCTAATTTACTTCAAATGCATTGCTAGATTGCTACTCCAAAGGCTAAGTTTTGGCCATAGGTTTAAAAAATCAATTGATGACATATTGTGATAATATTAGTTATATCATAAGGCATGTATGTTTGTGTCATGTATGTTTGTGACATCTCTAAACTTGACAAAAGATAACTTCTTATATGCAAAATAGGGTACTAATGCATTGATATACCTTGAAAATAGATCCTTATAGAAATTAAATTATTAACTCAAAAAATATTACCAAAGACTCAAACAATACTACAAATTTTCTAAAAGTTTTTTACAAGTTCTAAACATCACCAATTATCCACAAAAACTAACACGGTCCTGTTCAACCAAATTCAACCTCTTTTAGGACTATATACACTCTTGACACAAAATACGATGACCCTTTATTTATTTTTTATTGTTCCAAAACACCAATTGAATCTTTTTAATACTATAAATTCCTTTTCAAATACCAAATTTCAAATAACTAATCCTTAAACATTTATAATATCACTAAACTCTCTTTTGAACCTAATACTCTAGATCCATTAGTACTCAGCGAAAGGATGCTTGTACTCTAATTGATTTTTAGACAATATAATTTATTTAATCTAAATAAAATCTACCAAATTATGAGTAATTTGGATTAGTGGATCACCAAAGACAAACTTTTGACTTCTTGACCCTATATAGGATGAACTAGGACTATTTGCATTTTAAGGAAGATTAGAATCATGCCAAATGAATAATAAATTGATTAATAGGTTAATAAATCTCTAATTATCATTCAATTATATAAAATCTTGGTAAGAACATTGGTCCTAAATAATAATATTAATCAACCAATCTTTTTTCTTAAGACTAATAGGCCTAATGGCTCCTTTAGTACGTCAAAATGCAAATTCAATTTTTAGGGTGTTGTGAATATATAACATGATGTGTTATAAACATGATTTCATTATTAAGTAACATGATCTCATTAATAATGTAGTTAATAATGTGATCACATTAATACCATGATCATGTTATTAATGCAATCATGTTATTTGAATTTGAATTTAAATCCCATTTCGTTTGGCCTAGGAATAGTTTGGATTCTTGAGCCAAAGGCTTGGACTATCAATGTACAGTCAAGTTTTGAGAGTTATGATAAAAAACAAAAAAAATCAAATTTGATTGCCAAATACACTAAGAATTTCAATGTGAAAATTCAAAAACTTAATACCATTAGGATGAGCACACTTTCCTCTTTCCAAAAATATGATTTTTATAATTTTTGGACTAACTTAAGGTTTCAAACTATGTTGATTTATAACTATAGCTTTTAGGCCACTACATGACACAAACGTACATGCCTATACATGTTCATATAATTTGTCTTTCATTGATCCAAGTGAAAAAAAATTATATGGTCACAAAATAGGCCTAATTCTACACACATTCAAAAAAATTGATTTTCATTTTTTTAGGTAGTTAGGTGTGACACACGGATGGTTTTCCATTTTTTTATCAGTTTTCAGGATCTATTTACTTGAAAAATTCATAAAAAAATAATATTCATTGAAAACATGTAAAAAAATATGAGTCACAAACTATAATATCTTATCTAAATTTTCCCTAAAGGGTTTCAAAGAACATTAAATGTTGATCAAAAATGGTGCACCACACAACCATCTATCTACTCTATTTTCTGAAAAAATAAGATTTTTTATTTAAATTTTAGATGTTTTACCTAGTTATACTTATCCATTTTTTTAAAAAATTAATGTTTTGGAAACTATACTTGAAATTATACATTTTATGTTCTTACACCATCTTCAAATTTGGAGTGTAGATATCTCAAATTATCTACAAAAATTCAAATTTCTGAAATTTCAAGAAAATCATGT
Source organism: Torreya grandis (assembly GCA_037957365.1). Classification (NCBI taxonomy): domain Eukaryota; kingdom Viridiplantae; phylum Streptophyta; class Pinopsida; order Cupressales; family Taxaceae; genus Torreya; species Torreya grandis. The sequence goes on from JARHVA010002979.1 coordinate 755,886, forward strand.
CCACATGTAGGCCACTTTTTGTCCCCCAAACTTGTGCACTTACCCATAATGTAGGGAATGTTGGATGGACAAGTTATAATAATAATAATAACTAAAGATCAAACTTACCAAACTATTCTAAGGCTAAGGCATCACTCAGTTGATCATAGAGATTGATCTCATGATTTCTATCCACCAAGTCAACCAATAAAAAACACTACACCTGGACTAGTATGCTCTAGTCATCCATTATCTTCTCTATGAGGGTCCACTTTCAAGGCTCACCTAAACATAAAAAATATCCTTTAGGATCAAATTTTCCCACTATATGTTGAGGAAATAGGTTCTCTATAGGAATAACAATAAGAGTATCTACCTAATATGCCTATCAGAAGAAGAGTTGAAGGAAGTCATGGCTTCTTTTCATGAAAAATTAGGGAACAACCATCTATCTAGGAATGTAATTGTTAAGGTGTGGAGCTAAAAGCTTCACCAAATGAGCGTGTTTGCAAAGTTGTAGGTTTACACAGTCATCGGCGTCGGTCAGGAGCGATCGACATCAGTCAGTAGTCGACTGGGAGATGCCGGTGTCAGTCATGGATCAGCTGACATCGGTCAAATGCAGATAGGCAGGGACCAATGTCGGTCACCTGTGCATCCAGAATGTTATTTTCATGGATAGAATAGAATGTTTGCATGTTAGGATTAAGTGTTAGTCTTAAGTCTGCATCTCTATTTTAAGTAAGACTGTTTAGAGCCCTTGATTAAGAGGTACATCTAATGGCTGTAGTTGTATGCTCATGTTTCCTAATTATTATATAATAGGATAGATCTTCATAGCTTAGTAGTGTATGAGTGTTGAACAGTACATAATTGTATATGTGTATCATTCCAGGTTGTTGGAATTGATTGTAATTGAGATAGAGAGCTCTTGAGGGAAAGAGATCTAGAAAGAGATCTGTACATCTGAGAGAGGTGTGGAAGAAAAGAAGTTTCTTCAATTGTATTCCTTCTATAAAGAGTTTAATACAAGTTTTCAGGGTGGTTTCTTGTATCTCTTCTTCTTGCTATATTTTTGATTCTAGTTGCTTTCAATTCTAGTTTAATTCCGCATTAATTGCTTTCATAGTGTAATCAACATTGTTGGTTAATCCCCAACAAGTGGTATCAGAGCTCAGGTTGACTAACAGGTGGTTCAGATCTGGTTAGTGTTTTTGATTACAGAGTACTCACAGGGATTTTTGTTTGAGTGGGAGAAGCAATGGTAGAAGAAGGTAAACTGAGAATGGATAAGTTTAATGGCAAGAATTATCAACATTGGAGAATGTAGATAGAGGATTATCTGTATCAGAAAGATCTATACTTACCATTAGGTGGGATTTCAAAGAAGCCCAAAGACATGGATGATGAAGAATGGGAAGTTCTTGATAGAAAGGCTCTTGGATCTATAATATTGAGTTTGGCATCTACTGTGATATCTAATTTATCATAGGCAAAGTCTACGATAGAGTTAATGACTACTTTAGTAAATTTATATGAAAAACCCTCAGCTTCAAATAAGGTATATCTTATGAAGCAGTTATTTAATTTGCAAATGCAGGAAGGTGGATCTGTATCTAATCGTCTAAATGATTTCCATGGAATTTTGAATCAATTAAGTTTAGTCAAAATAGTGTTTGATGATGAAATTAAAGCTCTTTTAATATTATGTTCTTTGCCTGAAAGCTGGCATAGCTTGGTAATGGCAGTTAGTAATACTGCATCTACTTCAAATATTTTAAAAGTAGAGGATGTTGTTAGTGTAATCTTGAATGAAGAAATTTGTAGGAAAAGCACAGAGGAAACATTAGGGAACGCTTTAAGTTTTGAGAGCAGGGGAAGGAAAAAAGAGAAGAGCAAGAGGAGATCAAGGTCTAAGTCAAAGGTGAGAGGTAGATCCAAATCCAGAAATGGCAGGAAGCCACAATGCTAGAATTGTGGAAAGATAGGGCACATAAGCAAAGATTGTAGACAATCAGCATGAAGGTAAGGAAGAAGCAAAAGTTGCAGGTGTTGCACAAGATGCTCTTATATTCTCTTTGCATAATAATATAGAATCTTGGGTGTTAAATTCTGGTGCATCTTTTCATGTAACCCCTAATAGAGAATATTTTAGTGACTATGTCCATGGGGATTTTGGAATAGTTTATTTAAGGGATGATGAGCCTTGTAAAATTATTGGCAAAGGAAAAGTGCAGCTGAAAATGCAGAATGGCAACACATGGGTGTTAAGAGATGTTATGCATGTTCCCAGCTTGAAGAGAAATTTGATTTCTACAGGAAAGTTAGGGGATGAGGGTTATACAGTAACTCTCACAGCTGAATCTTGGAAGGTGACCAAGGGTGCACTTGTAATGGACAGAGGTAAGAGAGTAGGTACTCTCTATTTATGTAATTGTGTTACTAACAATTCTCCTTCTGTATTATCTACTTCAAATGTGGATGCAAAATTGTGGCACTCTAGGCTCGGCCACATGAGTGAGAAGGGAATGTCAATTCTTAAGTCAAAAGGTAAGCTTTTAGATTTGAAAAGCATAGATTTGGATTTTTGTGAGAATTGTGTGTTTGGAAAATAAAAAAGGGTAAGTTTTCTCAAGACTGGGTCAACAAAGAAGAAGCATAAGTTAGATCTTGTTCACACAGACGTGTGGGGGCCAGCTCAAGTTGCTTTTATTGGAGGATCACGATACTATTTTTCTTTCATAAATGATGCTACAAGAAAGGTATGGGTCTATTGTATTAAGAAGAAATCTGATGTTTTTGACACGTTTAAGATTTGGAAAGCTATGGTTGAGAATGAAATAGGCAAGAAATTGAAGTGCCTGAGATCTGACAATGGTGGTGAGTTCTACAGCTATAAGTTCAACTGTTATTGTTATATGAATGGAATACATAGTCAAAGGATAGTTCCAAGGACACCTCAGCAAAATGGAGTTGCTAAAAGGATGAACAGAATAATAATGGAGCGTGCAAGGTGTATGAGATTGCATGCTGGTTTGCCCTTAGAGTTTTGGGCAGAAGCTGTGGATACTGTAGTGTACCTGATTAACAGAGGACCCTTTATAGCTCTAGATGGTGGAATTCCAAAAGAGGCATGGACAGGTAAAAAGGTAGATCTATCATTTCTCAAAGTTTTTGGTTGTGAAGCCTTTGTGCACGTTGATAAAGAAAATAGAAAGAAGCTGGATGCTAAGTCTATGAGGTGCACATTTATTGGCTATGGCTCTGATGATTTCGGATTCAGGTTTTGGAATCTAGGAACTAACAAGATAATTAGCAGCTGTGATGTTATTTTCAATGAAAAAGTGATGTATAGTGATCAGCTCAAGAAGCTGAATCAATCTGGGTAGAGCAATGGAGAACTGGATGAGGTGATAGTCCAAAATGAGCTTGCAGTAAAAATTAATCACAGACAAGAAAACACAGAGACCGATGTCAATCAAGCAGGAACTGACGTCAAAAATGCAAGAACCGATGTCGGTCATATAGTGACTGACATCAGCCAGGAAGGAACAGACGTCGGTCAGGCAGAACCGACGTCGGCTAGTTACAGGCCTGAAAGTGACTGAGGTCAGTCACTGTCAGAGAATTTGGGCAGACAGCGTGTTGTGAATGAGTCTCAGACACCCATCAAGAGGTCAGAAAGGGTAAGTAAACCTCCAATTTGATATTCCCCTTCATTATTCTATTTATTGGTAACTGATGGTGGAGAACCAGAGAGTTTTGATGAAGCAATACAGGTGGAATCCAAGAATCAGTGGGAGCTAGGCATGAATGAGGAGATTGATTCCTTGAGAGAGAACCAAACATGGGATTTGGTTGAGTTTCCAGCAGGTAAGAAGACACTGAAGAACAGATGGATCTATAGGTTGAAGGAAGGTGAGAATGGATAGATGAGATATAAGGCCAGGTTGGTAGTGAAAGGATTTACATAAAAACTAGGTATTGATTTTGGTGAGATTTTTTCTCCTATTGTTAAAATGACTTCTATACAGACTGTATTGTCTTTAGTTGCTATGGAGGATTTACATCTTGAGTAGATTGATGTTAAGACATCATTTCTTCATGGAGATTTGGATGAGGAAATATATATGGATCAGCTGGAAGGATTTGAGGTCAAAGGTAAGGAGAAGCTAGTGTGCAAATTGAAGAAAAGCTTGTATGGCCTCAAGCAAGCTCCTAGACAGTGGTATTTGAGATTTGATAGGTTTATGATTGAGCATGGCTATAGTAGGTGTCAATCTGACCATTGTGTGTATTTTAAAAGATTGGATAATGGTAGATATATTATCTTATTGTTGTATGTAGATGATATGTTGGTTACGGGGTCACACATGCAAGATATCTCTAAGCTTAAGGTGAAATTAGCTCACACATTTTCCATGAAGGATTTGGGAACAGCAAATAAAATCCTTGGCATGAGCATTAAGAGAGACAGGAAAAATCATAGGTTGATTTTGTCTCAAGAGGATTATGTGAACAAGGTGTTGAAACGGTTCAATATGCAGGATGCAAAATCGGTAAGCACACCTTTGGCTGGACATTTTAAATTGAGTAAAGAACAATGTCCTAATTCACATGATGAGGTAGAGTACATGAGTAAATTTCCATATGCTTCCGTAGTAGGGAGTTTAATGTATGCAATGGTTTGTACTAGACTAGATATTACCCAAGCAGTGGGAGTTGTAAGTAAGTATATGGCCAATCCAGGGAAGGAACACTGGAAAGCAGTTCAGTGGATCCTTAGATATCTGAGAGGGACCAAAAGTAGGCATTTATGCTATGGAGGTTTAGATACTTCTCTACATGGTTATGTAGATTCAGATATGGCAAGTGATTTGGATGGCAGGAGAAGCACCACAGGATATATTTTCACTATTGGTGGAATGGTGGTTAGTTGGATATCAAAGTTGCAAAAGGTTGTTGCCTTGTCAACTATAGAAGCAAAATATATTGCAGTCACAGAGGCTAGCAAAGAGATGATATGGATGACACGGTTCATGGAAGAGCTTGGAAAGGAGCAAGAGAGTTGTAGATTATACAGTGATAGTCAGAGTGTAATTCATTTGGCTAAGAATTCAGCCTTTCATTCAAGAACAAAGCATATATAGCTTAGGTACCACTTCATAAGACAGGTATTGGAGGATGGTGAGTTGAAGCTGGAGAAGATCCATATAGATAAGAATCCTGTGGATATGCTAACCAAGACAGTTACAAAAGAGAAGTTGAATCTTCATTCAACTTTCATTGGTCTTCATGATTGAGTTTAAAGATGGAGGAGCTAGAAGATGTTGTTGTATAGGTACTGGTGCAGCTGTTTATCTCCAAGTGAGAGATTGTTAAGGTGTGGAGCTAAAATCTTCACCAAATGAGTGAGTTTGAAAAGTTACAGGTTTACACAGTCACCGGCGTCAGTTAGGAGCGACCGACATTAGTCAGTAGTTGACTGGGAGATGCTGACGTCGGTCATGGATCGTTCGATGTCGGTCAAATGCAGATAGGCAGGGACCGATGTTGGTCACTTGTGCATCTAGAATGCTATTTTCGTGGACAAAATAGAATGTTTGCATGTTAGGATTAAGTGTTAGTCTTAAGTCCACATCTCTATTTTAAGTAAGACTGTTTAGAGCCCTTGATTAGGAGGTGCATCTAATGGTTTTAGTTGTATGCTCATGTTTCCTAATTATTATATAATAGGATATATCTTCATAGCTTAGTAGTGTATGAGTGTTGAATAGTACATAATTATATATGTGTATCATTCCAGGTTGTTGGAATTGATTGTAATTGAGAGAGAGAGCTCTTGAGGGAAAGAGATCTAGAAAGAGATCTATACATCTGAGAGAGGTGTGGAAGAAAAGAAGTTTCTTCAATTGTATTCCTTCTGTAAAGAGTTTAATACAAGTTTTCAGGGTGGTTTCTTGTATCTCTTCTTCTTGCTATATTTTTTATTCTAGTTGCTTTCAATTTTGGTTTAATTTTGCATTAATTGCTTTCATAGTGTCATCAACATTGTTGGTTGATCCCCAATAGTAATTACACATAAAATCTTATGAGTGGGTTATTATTGGCCCACCATCTTCAAGGATGTCCATGCCCATGTATGCTTGTGTCACTAATGCCAAGCCTTTGCTAAATGGGAAGTTCATGCTACAATGAATTAATAACCTATTATTGAAGTAATACCATTTTTCATAATGGGGACTTGATTTCATAGGATTTTTCAATCCAAACTCATTAGTCAGCCACAAATTCATGCTCATAACCACTGACTACTACACAAGGTGGACTGAGGTAGTATCCACAAATAACAATACCACCATGGAGGTAATTAAATTTCTAGAGGAAAACATAACCATCAATTTTATCACAACAATGTCACTTGTATATGACAATAAACCTACATTCCAATCTATATAATGGGTGTATGAACACAAAGTCACTTTTAGATTCTTATCTAACTAATACCCATAATGGAATGGGTTGGTAGAATCAACAAATAATAACTTGATTGATGCAATCAAGAAATATTCTAAAAAAGGCCCAAAAAGTGGCATGCATTATTGAAATATCCCTCTATGTAAATCACACATGGTATAAACAAGCCCTCAGAAGTCCATCATTCTTTTTGGTGTATGGACTAGATCCCAATCACCCTTAGTCTTCCTACTTATAAGTTTATAAAAGAGTATATGGAAGGTATCAAGAAGGTAGACTCAAGGTAATTAGATATCATCCAAATAGAAGACACTAGGGAGGAATCTCTCCAAAACTTAAATAAGCACCAAAATACTATCAAAAAATGGTTCAAAAAAAGGGATAAGGTTAAGTCTTTCAAAAAAATTGACCTAGTGCTACTATGGGACAAACCCATGAGATAAAAGGGAAACACTCCAAATTTGATCCACTTTATATTCACTCATAGCATATCTTTGAGATGATGGATTAGAAGTGTTTTTCCTCAAATAATTATAAGGGACTAATCTCTCACTACTAGTAAATGAATAATTCTTGAAGTACTACTTCTCAGTTGTCCCTTCTAAGGAAATCTCAAAGTAGCCCTCTAGGCAGGTGACTGGTAATGTATATATTAGAATAATTTGTAATTAATTTGATTCTATTATTTTTTTTATTTTTTTATTTTTTTCCTTTCACTTTGTACCTAGGTCTTTTGACCCATGCTTTTGTGTGCCCTTTGTCTGACCCTTATTCTACCCATGGCAATTCATAGTAAAAATGATAAGCTATGTTAAATGCATTTTGGGTCCTTACACCATCAAAGTTTTACCATTTTAAAGGTGACATTACAAGAAAATGGGTTTCAGAGTAGGAAATAAAGGGCATACCCTAATATTAAATAGAGTGATGAGTAAGGTAACTCCCTTCAAGTACTACAAGAATCAATATCCACTTATTCAAATTTGAGAAAATGGATTAAGAATATATTTATTTTGATAAAGGACTTCATGAATCTCCAATAAAATTATAAGTAATGATGTGAACTACTGAGAAAGCAAGGGGAAATTGGATGATTGAAGTGTCATTGAACCAATACATCACCTTAGCTACATATTACACCTATCCAACACATTGAATTTGATTGATTATCATAACTCTTTTGATTTGATTATGTTATGTGGATATTTATTTTAGACATTATCTAATGTTCAGAAAATTATGTATGATTTTAGATTAAATTATAATCATTTTTACAGTATTTAATGAGCTTAAGATATTCTTTATTACTATTTACTATGATTAGATACTATTGATGTCAATGTGGATTGATTATAGGTATGCAAAAAATAATCATAGGTTGGAGGTAGAAGATATGTGCTCAATGGAAAGGACATGGTACACAAGTAAGCCATCATGGTGATGTAGTAGTGACCAGAACCTTAGTTGAGCCCTTATCTTTGTCATTCATTGTATTTTTAGTTGTCAACTGGCTAGTTGTGAGGTTTTCATTTATATTTTAGTTATTTAAGTCTAATTGAACAATAAAATTAATCATTCAATATGGATGTGGTTCATTCTAACATTGATGATGCACTTAAGAGGAAATAGATGCGACATTAAGGTTGTGATACCTTGACGAGTTCTATAATCCTTGTTAAAAAGACCAATTCAAGTTGGTACACCATAAATTGTAATGGATACCAAGAATGGGAAGGGTCAACACTATGACTATATGTCTGGTATTAGACAAAAGTAATTATTTCATTAGTTTCTAATATAAACTAATGCATATGTTTTTATGGTCCACAAAGGGACTAGGACTTGAATTTTAAATGGGTCATGTTTGATATCGAACTATAAGTCATGAGTCTTAGGTTGAAAATCATGGTGATTAAAAAGTATTAAAGGGTATATCAAGCCCTAAGTTTCATGTAAATTAGACGTAAATATTGATAAGAATTATAAATCAAACCTTAATCCAAAGTCTTAGGTCAAGGGCATAGTAATCATGGTGGTTAAATAAAGTAACCACATTTATGATTATGTCATTGACTTGGGGAAATCTTGATTAGGGTTTTTATTTGTATTTTGGGAAGCTACTTGATGGATTTTTTCATGGTGATGTAGTTGGTTTTACATGGAAAAATAATAAGCATGTAGGAGGTGGAAATATGTGTATTTTTCTCTTGATGGAATGTAGGATAAATTGTGCATGTGGGTTTGGCATGAAGAAAGAAGTGGGAGTTCCACTCGATACAACTCACAGTTATGTTGAATGAAATAGTCACTATTGAAGGTGGATAAATAATATGGCAACAAGAAAAAAATAGCATCTTGGGGGAGGAAGGGAAAAAGGGAGAAAGAGTAACAAGGAGAAAGCATGGAAGATTTTGTAATCCAGGAACCCTTCTTAGTATCACATTACTTGGAGAAAACAAGTAAATGTTTACTTTTGCATATAATATGCAGTATTGCATGCATTAAATAATACAAACAATGTGGATGATTTGGGATGGGTTTTTCTTGAATAGACCTAAATTTTTTATGAATGGTACTTATTTGATGATACCTTATTGGGTTATAAAACTCATAATACTTACCCATAGATGATATTGAGTAACTAAAAAGGTGCAATGGT
>JARHVA010002979.1:775000-827500 GCA_037957365.1 Torreya grandis
AAAATCACCAAAACACTATATTAAAACCACTCTCATTCATTTATCTCCTAGATGGAAAATAGATGCAATTATCATAAATAAAATCAGAAATAGTTGTGGAATTCAAGGTCATTAATCCATATTCTTCCCTAATTCTAAATATACCCATCTATAGTAGTATAGAGCTTAGATTACTTAGGTTTCTAGTCTTAATACACACTCAAAGCATTCAAATTAGCATTCATACTAGCGTTTACTTTCACCTGCACCAGTACTTATATTGGGAGAACTGAATCAAGTTTTATCCCCTTTTGATGTATTGGTATATAGGAAACACTCAACACATTGGGTGTCAAGGTTACATCTAATTTACCCTACTAACACTTTTATCCTAATCAATTTGACTCCATAAATTCTAAAACTTATATTTCCTTAAGAAACCTAATATACACCATGGATTTATCTTAGTCTCAATCTATAAATAACCCTTATACAATTATCAATACAATCAATCTCATATATTATTATCAATGCTAACTACCCACTGACATGCCTTATGGTATCACTTTTGGTTAGATATCCTTATTACATTTTTGCCTCTCACTAAAGAGGGGCATATATACACTATTCACACAGATACAAATTTACTCAACTACTCAAGCTCAGATATAAAGACATAGGGTTTGACTCAGATTTATTAATTCAGTGATTTAGATATTCAAGCCCAGATACATAAATTTATTCATTCACTTAGATACTTAGGATCAAACATACAGTTACACATGTTTATTTAGATACATAATTATCTACTCAAATACACAGTTGTATAAATTTAATTAGATGCTCAGGCTTAAATACATAGTTTATCTATTTAGACACTTAAATATATAGATACACATTTTGATTTAAATATTTAAGGTTCCATAGTTTTTGGTATATATTATTATAGACTCTCAAGTTTTACACATGATTATGATACAGTTCTAGATTTAGGTTATGACTATGGAGGCACATACACAATACATCATCCCTATATAAATATGGTTTTAGGAATAGATTACATAGCTAAATTAATCATATATCAAGTTTGGGGTCATGATTTAGGGCACATGTCTTTGATCCCATGGGATTTCACCAGGTTATATAGATGGAATGGAAAACTATACCATTTTATATACTCAGATCACTAGATTATGATCAAGTTATCACTAGGATGTCACCAACATTTCATCATATTAGGTTATATAGCCATATGTAGTGATTGATACATAGTTTACACCAAACCCAAATTACAACAGTTTATGTAGGACATGGGTCAAGTAGTAGTTTTTTAACTCAGTGTACATTTACTTCTCAGACTTAGATACATATCAGAGCGGGGGAAGGCATGGATTTTTTCTCCACATTTGTATATTTACTTCTTAGACTCAATTACATACTAGAGTGGGGGAAAGCATGGATTATTTATCTATATTTATAGTTTACTTCTCAAACTTAGTTAAAGATCAGAGTGGGGGAAAGCATGGTTTATTTCTCCACACTTATAGATTACTTCTCATAATTAATTATAGATTAGAGTGGGATAAAGCATGGATTATTTATCCACATTTATAAATTGATTTTTAAAAACAATTCATATATTAGAGTGGGGTAAAAAATATGGGTTTTTTATTAAAATCTATTTGGTTACTCAAATTTAGTACGGGGGATAGCCACATTGTGGATTTCCTCTTCACAAAAATTATTCCAATGCTTATTTGCCTCTCTAGCCAAGATGAGGGATGGGTCCAGAGCACATCTATTCTCTACATGGATATATCACACAAGTAAGTACATGTACACATTTTATTTTATTTTTACTCTAGTACTTTCATTCCATTGCATTACTAGATTAAAAGGGGGGCAAATTTACAGACCCTAATTTGGTCAAGAAAACACAAGTACAATGTCTTTTATGGATCTTTCATAAGTAGTTCCTAATGATGAATGAGACTATTATTTTCATGATCACTTTGGTTTTTTGATCCTTATTATGACTCATTTTCCCTATTTTTACAACTTTAACAGTTTCATGTCATCCCTTTTCTAGTCATGAGGGTCGCTAGTCTATTTGTCCCAATCACAACCTAGTTTTATGCACATAAAACAATAGCATGGTCCTAGATAGGAGTGCACCACACTATTTTCCACCTTGATTTTATTATCTAATAGTCATTTTTTTAACTTATACTAGGTCCTTACCCTCCTTTGGGTCTCCTCTTATGATTTTATATTTTTTTTTGCTTGTCAGTTTGCAAACAAGCATCTCACATTCAAAATAAACATCATTATATATAAATATCTTCACAAATCATTATACATATAAAACTTACTACTTTGTCACATAATTACATAAAATTAGTCAATAGTATAGCTTATCACTATGCATATTTACTCAGTATCACACATAGATATGTATGCTTGATCAAAGAAGGGCCTAAGCAAAAATCATTCTTGCATATTGTGTGCATTGATTATACACATTCCCTAAGGGAGAACTACATGAAATTTTAGACTCCTACCATTAGGGTTAATGTAATTAGGAACTAGAAAAGTAGGGGTTCTAGGTTTTTTAATTATAAAATTACATAACCCACCTTTCCCCTTCCTTTTACATTTGATTCCATGGTCATTTCATGTGTGCAAGTATTCATTAGAGTTTTAAAGAAAGAACATCTAAAAGGAAACACAAAAAGATGATGGGAATTTATTGAGGACACATACAAGACCCAAGAATCTTCTCATAGCATCCCTAGAATTTTCAAGGCCCCTATCCATAAAAGGACACTAGCATAGTGACTTTGCCAATAATGTATTATGTTACTATCCAATTGACCTAAGTAGGTGAGAATCCATTTTCTAAATGAAAGGACTCTAGACTATTCCTCTGACATGTCCCAACACTACCATCACCTATAGATGCAAATTTCACTCCAAATAAGTGGACTTTCTCCTTTACATTCCTACTTAGGGTAAATTGATTAAATCAGTCATTTATAATATTTATCTACATTTACCCCTTTACTCTAGCTCTTTAACAATAGACACACACCCTCTACATAATATCATTGGTGTGTATCATACTATAGTACTAGCTAGGCCTCTTATCACTTTATTAGAATAGGAAATCTTTGACAATGACTCAAATTTATATACACTCTTTATATGAACTTACATTGATCATCATCCTATTTATAGTGTCATGGTTGATAATGGACTAGGCATTAATATGTGTACTATTACACTTATACATCACTTTGGATATTTAGATCGAGATATTTATCTGATAAATACAATTATTCATGGATTTAGTGGCCATGTTCAGAGCTCTATCAGAGAGATAGTAATTCCATTATAAGTTGGTCCCATACATATGGCCACCAGATTCATAATGGTACCTAGTGCTGACACATTTGGCATGTTATTGGTAAGCCTTGGATATAGAAGCTTCTATACATCCCATCCATTATACACAAATGTATTAAATATATACATAATAATAATGTCATTACAATTGGGGGCCTTCCATATGAGTATCCCCTTTACTTACTCTATAGCTAGATATATAGCAATCACCAGTAATATTTTCATCCATTACCACATCGTAGATATTAGTTGTACCACTAGTGTAGGTGAGGTCTATTTATACAACATTATGATGTATACATATTCTCTCATGGAGACCTTTATTAGAGATACCCTTGAATTAGAGACATATTATAGATTCTAGAGAGCCTCTCTTTATCCCATTCACATTCAGATCAATATTATTGATTCCCCACAACACTTCACATCGAATATCCATGCCAATTATATATTCTTCCACCAGATGAGTCCTTAATATCCCTACAGTTCATAGTCTAGTTTAGTAAACTACACATATTAATGGACACACTTCCCAATTAGCTTTAGCTACATATTATTTAGTACATCTAATTTCCATATCTTAGATACTTCCTCACACATCATATGCATTCATTCTTCCTTTACTTGATACAAGTCACCTTGATAGTGAGTCTCTCATGAGACTCATCATTTATTATGTTTTCATAGTTTACTTGTACAAAGTTTCTCTTATCTTACTCCTTGTATATAGTTTCATTTTCATATTGTTTGTACACATCTTATACTCAAAAAACATAAAAATAATATAATATGTTCAAAAATATAAAAACATTCAAATATTACTCAAAAAATACAAATTTTAAATTGTATGCATTTCCATGTTTACATTCCTTCTACTTGATAGATATTACATATACTAGTGTAGTTAGTTTTATCATATATACATGATTCACTTATTGCCTTCGAGTATCTTTAGATTACTATAGGACTTAATTCCTTTACATAGAGACATATTTGTTACTATCTACCCATCAGGGGCACATACACATATACATAGATTTAGTATTGACATATCATCCCATTGAGGGAACAATACACATAGCTTATGGTTTTCCAGGTTATATATTTTTATACCCCATATCACATATATATCATTGATTATATCTTGATATTGATCATCCTATACTACACTATTTTTTTTTCAAATACTACTATAGTATCCACTTATGTACATTTTTTTCCTTATATGGATTTGTGCCACATGATTATATATACTTTCATTTCTTGATTTACTAGTTTAGATTTGATTGTATATTTTTTATTCTAAATATACTTGAGGGCATTTAAATATGTCATTGTTCACTGGCTCTAAACCAATTCTTTTTATTGTGTGTATGCTTTGGACATGTTCCCATATCCTTGTGTGTTCTTATTGATTATGTATATAGACATTTGAACATGTCCTTCCATGTGAATCTAAGCCAACCTTTCTTTCTCTTTGTGTATGTGTACATTTTAACATGTCCTTGTATGTGTGCCTTTTCTCAACTTAGTGACATGTGCCCATGTCCCTTGTATTGTGGCTCCTTGGACTACTTTGCATGCCTCATGTTTTTGTGTGTATGATTTTATGTGTGAATCATGGCCATGACCCTTTTATATTTCTTTCTACATTCACATATAGTTTTTGATGCCATGAGGGACCTCGTACATCTCCCCTTCCCCATTGGGTGCCTTAATGGATATCATGCCCCATCCCCCTAGGTAGTTTACTTAGATCATATTTAGATGTGTTGTCCATATACATGCTTAAATTTTAATATTTATCTTGACAACCTTTTGAATTCCATATCTAACATACATCATGCATTACCACCTTATGCTCAGACTATTTTACATTATGATGTCATGTATACGCATTATATTGGTTTATCACATAGTTATCATATATTTTTTGTCTAACACACATAATGCATAGATTTTTTTAGGATAATTATTTAAATGGTTAAACAAATCCATTTAAAAGAGGGGGTACCCATATGGGTTTGTCATAGATAGCAGGCCATGCTCTTATACTCAAAACATAGTGTTTAACATGGAGACATAGAGTATAGAGCTCAGATTTAGGAAAATATATTGAAACATAATCACATATAGATCAACCTTAGTTTCCATAAAAAAAATGGTAAATAACACAATAAAGTGGTATATAACATAGTTTTATATTAAAAAATGGGGCCCGGCTATTGCCCAATAACTTCAAACACAAAAAAATCTAGAATTGTCAAAAAGGTGCAATGGTTAGAGTACAAATTTGAACAGTCTCAATCATGGATTATTAGAAAAATTTAGTATATAATCAATTTTTACAAAATTTTTTATTATATTAGGGGCATCATGTGTAGCATGATACCATTTCACTTTTATACATGTTTAAACACAAATTACTATGACTCAGTCCAGAATCCGTATACACAAATATCATATTTGGGTGCATGTGTATGGCACATTATTCCCATATGTTTAGTTTGGCACTAGTTATCTCAAATGGAATGACAACTCCATGTCGTATATTCCAAACATCATATGTACAAGTTTTACACTAGGTTTACACTAGATTGATGCCTCATTCCATCTACATTAGTTGGCATTCCTAAGTGGCCCAGAGCCATTTTTACATTTTAGAGTTTATATATGGCCTAGATATATCTTACATAATTTAAATTACATCACATAGTTTTAACTTCAGATGTATCTACTACACATGGATAGGTAATGATGGATTCATAGTCTACTTGAGTTCTTGAGCCACCTATATGATAGGGTTGGACAACTCATCAATTTAATCCAGGTCAATCTTAGTTTATGATCCACTAAGTAGGGGTGGAAAATGATGGAGTCAAAGCCAACTTGAGTTATTAAGCCACCCCCACATTTGGATTTGGAAATCCATCAACCCAATCTAATATATTCATCATTTTATCACCATCTACATGCATATAATATGTCACTAGGTTTTAGCATTGGTTCACATACCTAGTGAGGTGTAATCATTCCTTCCCCTCTCTCATCATCTCTTTACTCAATTTTGTCTTTGATTTTTATGTTTCTTAAGTAAGGGCTGATTAAAAAAAAAATCATTCACAATACATGCAATGGATCATATTTTATAGACTTAGATCCACATTCATAGGCTTTGCCTCTTAAGTAAGTCTAGGTATGTCTCTCTTTCCTTTATCCTTGTCATTTCACTTTTCTACATTTCTAGAATAAAGGGGAGAAGTGTAGTCATCTAAAATGTCATTTTAATGTAATGACTAAGACCACCCTATCCTTAGATTATCCCTAGACCTATCTTAGGGACTCGTTTGATCCATTTCTAGTTTATGTGTGTACTCATCCCTTGACTAGATATACCAAAACCCACATTAGTCCATATCTTAGGTACCCAGGACCCTTTTTCGCCCATTCTAACCACCTAGATAATAGTGCAACCCTTTAATCTATAACACACTATGTTATTGGTAAAGGGATAGTGTTATTGACCCTCACCCTTATTTACCCTTAATAAATATATTTCCACTTTCCAAAACATTTTAAGGTTGGCTTAGATTCATTTCATGTCTCAAAAAGCACCATAACACTATTTAAATACCACTTTCATTAATTTATCCCCTAAATAGAAAATGGATGAAATTATCATGAAAAACTCAAAAATAGTTGTGAAAATCAAGGTTATTGATCCCTATTCTACCCTAATTCTGCATACAACCATCTATAGTGGCCCAAAGATTAGATTAATCAATTTTTTTATATCAATACACACTCAAAGATTTCAAACTTGCATTTATACTATCATTCACTTTCACTTACACCAACACTTAAATTGAGAGAACTACATTGGGCTTGATCCTCTTTCGAGGTATTGGTAAGTAGACAATGCTCAACACATGGGATATTAAGGTCATGTCCATCCTATCCTACTAATACCACTCTACATATAATTATGTTCCTTAAAACCTTACAAGCATGGAGGCTTAGTGTTTCACATCAAGATCAATCAAAATAGGAAATAAACAAAAATTCAAGACTCGGTCACATAGACACAAACTTCTCAAAACAAAGCAAAAATCCTCCCAAAAACTCACTATTTTATCTAATCAAATTATCATGGTATAGTGGGATACTAGTATAGTACACTATTGGCATAGGGACCATGTTACTATCTGAAGGAGACTTTAACACATGTTTTCTATTGATGACACCATGTACTATTCTTGCACCAATGTTACCCTGCCACTTATCTATCTCTATTATTTGTTAGCTAAGTATCTATTTTGTAATTCATTACTATTTGTAGGATAAGTGAACAAATAAATTATATTTATTCTTTGATTTATATACTCATTTCTTTATCTACTTAGGGTTTTACATTACATAAAACCCAAAATATTTAAATCATAGGGGCCATAATATGGGTTATAAACATTAAAATAACATTTTTTCCACAAAGTCACCACTTTTTGTGGCCAACACAGCCCCATATTTTAGGAAAATTAGGGGACCCATATAAAAATTATCAAATTGAAGTTTCTCATGGCTTTAACTTGCTTTCCCTAGGTCCCAAATTGTGTGGAATCTTCAATCCCTATTTTGCCTTGGTATGTTGGGTGTTTTGAAACTTGGATAATGCATAATCAATTGACATTGAGATCATTCATGTTTCTTTTATTTCTATCAATGTTTCTCTTCTATGTTTTAAACAAATGCCTCCTCATACTTAGAATTTATTTCACTTAATTTTATTTCAAAGAGTTAAAAATTTATAGGTCATCCCAAAATCATGTCATCACAAAGTCCTACTTGGCATTTCATAAGACTTTGATAACAGGTGAGTGATATTTTAATGAACTATGTGGCCTTTATTTTACTTATTCATTTTCTTTAAATATTTCAGAACCCAACAAATAAAATATTTTCATATAGAAGTTGTCAAACCTACCAGACTCTCAAGGGTGTCATATTTGTTAGATCCCCGAGATAGCTAATGGATGAAAGAGTGTCATGTAGAAGGTATCAAACCTATTAGTCTCTTAGGGGTGTTAGAGTTGTTAGATCCCTAATAGATCCCAAAAATCTAAAGATTTCCATGTAGAAGTTGATATACCTTCCAGTCTCTTGAGGGTTTCAAAGTGTTCAAAGCTCTAAGAGAGCTCAGCCAAAGAGATCATGCCACATGTAAATTTCATAAAAAATGATAGAAAAGGCATGGAATTTCCCTGATTAACCCTAAAAAACTATAGTCAAAACTAGGAACCAATCACAATAGTCCCACATGTCCTAAAAACATAGGTTTCCAACTCTACTACATATAAGGACAATATACCAACAATGCTTAGCTGGCATAACTCATAAATAAAATGTCAAATAAGAAAATGACATGTGACCCAATTATACCTTGGTTCCCTATGAGATCTATGGTTCATGCCATGTTCTTAAAATTATACTATCACCACTATTGGAGTCACATCTAGGATATTTGTCAACACTTATACCCCATGATCTATCAGGCCATCAATGAGAATCCCATGCCATGTATTTTTTAGGAGATAAAGAGGGTTTTCTTGCCCATTCAGGCTTATTTTTATTACCTATATCACACCATAATTTTGGTAGAAGTTATTTGATATGCCCATCTTCTCTTTCCCTATCAATTCCCAGACCATCTTGCTAAGTAAGAAATTTCTCATCATCTAAATGAAGGTGACATGTGGTTCTTAGTTGATCACTAGTAAAAAGCATGTCCATACTTCTTAATTATCATCTACCACCATGAATATGATAATATGACTTCACTAAGGAATAATACAACCAACATAAATTTTTATTCCTTAGAAAGGGATAAGAATAGAGAGTGGAATCCTCATGGGGTCATTCATGCCCATGTGGAAAAACACATGATGCAACTGAACCCAACCAATGATAATTAAGTATTAACACAACTCGAGGTAAAGAATAAGAAGAAGAGGAAAGGAAAATAGGCCCAAGTTGGGTTGGGTGGTAAAGAAAGATTGGTGCCACCTTCATGACCACCTTTACCATGGCCACCCTTAAGAATTGTACTATCTCAATTGGGAAGAAATATCTAGGTAACCATGCCATACATTACCAAAAAAAACATACATAGTCTCCTACTACCTTCACCTCTTTATGTTCCACCTCCTTCAACTTCAACCCTAGCTCCTCTACCTCCACTTTCACATGTTGCTCAACCATAGGTAGAATAGGTGCTACACTTTAACATTGATAGCAGTCTTAAAGTAATCCCTAGGTAGTATCAATAGTAGGTTCCACTTGAGATCCCTTCCCTACATATATCCATCCATATTAAATCTATGGGGGCACCCCCAGGTTTCCCTAATCCCACCAGGCCTATCTCAGTATGGCCTCTCTCAGTTCCTACCTCACCCACTCCCTAATTCACTTTGGTCCCCTTGAATTTAGCCATGTTTAAAATTATCACTTCCAAATAACCTCCTTATCTTGATTATCCCATAAAATTTTCCATTTGTCTTCAAGTTCCTTGGTTACATGGCCCCATCCACTCTAGTATCAAGCTCAATTTAGGTTACTTCTATAGTTTTAGGGAATATTCAAACTACAGTGACACCTAGTCTCATGATACAAACATATGACATAGGTACTTATTCAATTCCACCATTGGTCATCCCTCTAGCATGTATGTCTCTTAGTGTCCCCACCATGATAGTTTAGATGGCCACCTTAGTGGTTATTGCACCCATGTGTATAATTCTAGTGATTTTTAGTGTTATTGTCACTGTAACCACTCCATAAGTCCCTAGCCTAATCTAATAATGATCATCACTTATGCCCCTTATACTAATACAACTCAAGTTGGCTTGATATTAATTTCCAAAGGTTTAAAAATGGTAACTTCTATGAATACTACCAAATAGGCTCCAATTACTACCTCAACTAATCCTACTATAGCCTCAACACTAATGGATCTAGGCAAGAGGCCCAAGAATAAACCAAAGGTAATTCCTTAAAATTCCTTTACTTAATTTATGGTTTTTCCATATTGACCTTATATTTAGCTTACTCCTCCTATGAATCCATATTCATTATTTTATATCACCCTAAAGACCCAAGGATTTGGCTTAAACCAACTGGTTTCCTCATTCTTACTGAACACAAATCTATTAGGTGTCATTGTTACCCACATCCACATGACCCATTAATAATGGAAATACTAATTATTCCCTTGGGATTATTCATTCATGCTCCCTCATTTCACTCCTTTGCCTCCTCCACCTCCACTACTTTCCTCCATCCTTCTTTTCATGTGATCTCCCTTCCTCTTCCCAGGCTTCTACCTTCCACATCATTCACTTCCACCCCTCCTATTCCACCTTCCATCACCTTGGGTATGTTTACGGGTTCAAGATAGGTTAGGTACATTGATTCATTAGGATCACAAGGACCAGAGATGGTCTACCATAGATATCTAGGTGTTTATTGAAAATTTGATAGGACTTCTAAGAGCATGAATAGAGTGCTCACATAGACCTTCATTCAAGAGGAGAACCCTATATTCTAGAAAATTGAACAATATATCTTCTCCCTCACTAAAAAGAAGACTCCTAATGTATAAGAGAAAGTGATAAATAAATTGGTATATGTCCTCTTAGTTATGAATGATCTCATAGAGTAACTCATATAATATATATAAGAGTGAATACAGGTACTCAAATCATAGGTGAAGAGAACTTTCCTAAAAGAATTAATTAATAGAGTTAAGGAGGCCCTTGTGAAATTATTAAATACTCTTAATGAAGTAATCATATCCCTCACCATAATAAAATAGCACATCTAGTGCGCATAGGTGTGTTTGGAAAGGGTTGTTTGCATTGATAGCAAATGTAAAAGGCTCAATGTGGTCCTTCACAAGGTAATGTTCTTGAATCTCAAGATCATGCCTCTAGAAGACATGAACCTATATCAAACTTATGAAAGGAACATGAGATCCTTGATTTATGAGTGGTTTTACTTAGCATAGATAGTATGATATCCTATGGATAATGGCAAGGAGCAGATGCTAACCTATTTCAAGGAGGTTAACATCACTGTGTTATTCCATCCAAATGGCATCTTACTAGACAAAGAATAATTCAAGGTCCACCTAAATAGATTTAAATAGGTCATTATAATAAACATGGAAAATGAAAATAAAGATGGGGATAAGGTAATTATAGGTTTATGGACCTAGTCCACAACAAGTATTAGCTAGGTGTTTGAGGTAAATATCTCCCTCAAGGCCCCACTCCAAGTGCTCTAGTGGCTACTAGCCCAAACTGAGTTGATATTTGAGAGCCTCCCATGAATCTTTCTAAGATAAACTAAGAATTTTAAATAATGTTAGATATGTGGGTATCTAAGGAGAGATATCCAAAATATTTGGGGAGTGGTCCCCCTTTAACTTCCTCCTGATTCTATTCTAGTGGCACCTAGGGATTTTGTTTAGCCTATTTTGGGATACTAGATATTTTCTATCAAAATTCAGTTGTAACCATTTCATGCCATGATGGCCCAAGATGTGAACCTATGATACTTAGAGACATGACCAATATCTCCTATATAAGTGTCCCTATTGTATTTTTAAAGAGTCAACATTTTATATGTAACTAAAACTCTATTGAAATCAATACAAGTTTTTCTACTTTTGTCAATAGTGTTTTTGTTTGTATGGATGTTGTCCATTAATTCCTATGTTTAATGAATGTATGTAAATGCCAAAGATTTGATAGTGTGCCATGATACATGTGATTAATGTATTAATTAGAATTTATGTGGCTATTCTAATTGTTTATGAAATTTTTTCATTTTCTTAGAGACACTAATAAGTTTGTGTGTTTGATGCATCAACATAACTTTGAGGGTCCTATGTGTAATTTAATATAGGACCTTATTGTGTGTTTATATTTGGCATAGAATTCATAGATTAATAATTATTATTATCTCCTCAGTCTCCTTCCCTATGTGATGATAAGTTTTTAAGTTTCTCGTGAAACTTGGCACATAATGGTATAACTATGGCTGAGCACATACTCATTCTTAAAGCTTTTGAATATTTTATGAACTAGAAATACTTTTTCTTTATTACCTTAATCCCTCCCCCATTTATGTTTATTTTGGAACCAAATAGTATTTCCCCTTTATTTAAAAATTCATGAAGTGAATCCCACAAGTGCTTAAGTTTGAAACTAGCTCAACCAGGTATGAGTTAGAACTTTTCTGTCAAATCAAGTATTGGATCCTTGGTGGTAAAATTACATATTGTAGATATTTATTTCAAGTAGCTATATCATGGATACCAATACCTATAATATATGCCTCAAATTTATATTGAAGAAATCCTTAAATTGGAGAATGAAATTCCCTTATTGTCTCAAAGTCCTCCTTGAGCACTTAATCTCCTAAGTGTTTTTTTGCGGTAAGATTTTAGACAAGAGAACACATTGTATGATATATTTTTGAGTTTTAATTAATATGAAATATCTTTTTATCAAATATTTTTTAATAAGTCATGAACTTTTTTAAGGTTTCTAAATAAAATATTTTCTTCTTACACAACTTGAGTTCAAACTTATAAAGTTTTATACCTAGTATCTTAGTCTACTTTTTTACTTTTTTAGATTAATTTTCATTATAATTATATGTTATTTAACATTGTATTCTATCATAATCTTTCAATATATGGATATTATTATTTTTTATTAATTTTTTAACTAATATCTTGCCTCTAAATATTTTTGAGTTGACCTTCTAGTTATAATTTAGTATAACTTAGCTTTATTAGCATTTTATGTTCTCTTACTTTTTTATTTTGTTTTTGTTGTTTCCTTTTTTATTTTGTATTTCTTTATTTCATTTATTTATTGTGGGTTTTAGAGGAAACATAATAATATATCTGATAACTTAATAAGTAATTTACCAAGATATTGATAAATAATTCAGAGTTTTGATCCTCTAATACATTATTTTTCATATAGTTTTATATTTCATATAGGATTGATAATATCTATTTAAACTTGGATATATATGATAAATAAAATTAAGTATTTTTATAAATAGTGAATATATTGATCAGGATTAATAATAGTTGTTATAGTTTAAATTTGATATAAAGAATTGATATCAATATTGATAACTTCATACATTTCAAAGGAAATATTTGATTCTAAAAAATTGGTTGGGTATTGAATGTTATTAAACTAATTTACTTAACTATAACACATACTTTAACATGCCTTAGAACTTATTTATTCATTGATAAGTCCCTACGATTAGATCCATATGATTCTGATTTGATGTTCATGATAGGCAAATGGTTAGATTAGTTGACACAATAATTTTAACCATCAATAACTTTGGAAACTATGTTGGGATCATTAAAATCAATTTTATTTATGTATTTTTAATTTTATTATCTTTTTGTTATTTATTTATGAACATTATCAATCCTGCAATATTAATTCAAACTAATCTTGACATAATGAAATAAGAAACTAATATTGCATCAAAATTCGTGTGCTTTAGTTGGGATAATTATCTTATAAACCTTAAAAACATTCTTAGGATCATTAACTCTAGAGAATACAAGGACTTTGAGATAGAAATATACTCTTTATTCTTAAGATAAAAATAATATAATATATCTCATATACATCTATGCTTATCATTTAAAAGGTGATTAGATATTAGCTGTAAATATTCAACCCCAAATTAGGTTTATTTATGATAAACAACATAAGGATTGTTAAACATCTTGAAATGGTAGATCAAACTAGGAATATAATCATATATGGCATACCTAGTTTTTAAGAAGATATAAAAAAGATGGAATTATTGATAATAAAGGATATTTTGATGTTAAGATATGAAACAAGTTAATCTTTGGATGTAAGGTAACCCTATTGATATTGGGAAGCATATTACTAAACTCCCTTATTTAAAAAGAGGTAATGTCCTTAAGTTTTTTGGTGATTCAAGTGATAAATGGGAGGATCATCTTGATTGTTTCAAATTAATTTGTGTTACTCTTGGTATTGTTAATGTAAATAAATGGGAAGATCATCTTGATTAGTTCAAATTAATTTATTTTACTCTTGGTATTGTTAATATAAATATTTTTCTTAAAATTTTTCCTCAAAACTTATAAGGTAAATCTTATCAAGATTTTATCAGCCTACCAACCAAATTCATTAGAGAAGACATAGAGTATTGGCTTGAATTACATTTTTGAAAATTGAAAAAAGACATAAAACTTTTCATTGAGTTACCTTCCATTTCTATGGATCCTAGTGAAACCATGAATCATTTCACAACCAAATTTACTAAACTTAGACAAAATATTCCACCAGATGTAAAGCCTCCTAAGAAATTAGCAAGACTATATTAATAGAGTGATTTACTACTTAAATACAAAATGACTCTAGAAGATAAATATATCAAATAATATGATGTTATTACTTTTTTTAATATTATGAAAATAAGATTAAACATATTGGTTTAAAAGATAGAGATTCTAATTGTTTAAATTATAATAATGAATAAAGTTAAAAAAGGCATTCACAACCTTATAAATGAGTTGGTTTTTGTTAAGTGGAAATTAAATGACCAACCTACAACTTCAAATGTTGAATACTAAAAAAACAAGTCCAAATATAAATTTCATTATTGTCATATTTGTGAAATTGACCATGATTGTGATATATACATATTAATTCATAAATTTAAGTGAATTATTCAAGGAAAAGATGTTATTTCTATTGACTTTATGGATAATATAAATATGTGTAGTTATGATGAATCATTGGGTAAAATTAATACTACTTATGTTTTCTAGACAATTAAAAAAATTACAATCTTATTTCTAAATATAATATAGACACATAAAAACCTACCAATAACTAGCCTTATTCTTAAAAAAATTCAACACAAAAGTAAGGAGATAATCAAAAATGATACTAGTTCAAATAATCAACACAAAAAAATAGAGTAAAGAAATCCTTTGCCTACTCTATTCAAATACACATAGTACCATCTAGCCTATAGACCTATAACTTATCCTCATGTTAATGCTAATTCTAAACCATATAATTTTATAAATTATTTAACTAATACCAAAGCTATTTTTTAACTTCAAGATGCCAGTTTACCTAGTCAACTATAAAATATTATTACTACTACTAAAATTCCATATCCTAAAAATATTATAGGTTTATAAGAAGAAAATGGTAATAAAAAGTCTAAATATATGTTTTCTTAGTATAATAATCCACCTTATAACTGTATTCCATAGTTTTATATTTATGTTATAATAATTAATAAGATTATTCATAATTGCATTCTTGACATAGGAGAATCAAAAAAATATAATATCTAAGTTTATTTCTAATAAATTAGGCATTTCATATGAATGATACCAACATAAACCTAATGAATTGTATTCTCATCAAACAAAAATTTATGTTAAATCTTGAGATATATTTATTAAGATAGTTTAATATGAAAGGATCAAGTGTATTTTCAATGTTCAAGTTTTAGATATTTTTGCTAATTATGTAATGTTATTAAGAAGGGATTGATCTAAAGCTACCAGAGCTTATGTTGGAAAATATATAGCTTGGTTCCCTATATCAAATCAATATTATATATGCATAGAGAATATTTTCATGATGCACCTATCAAACCTATTTTGAATAATGTTTCCTTTGCTAAAACTATAATTTATAACATATGGAATCCTAACCTTGGATGAACCAGATCAACAATATGAAAAATAGTGCCAAGGGAAATAATATAGTTTTTATATTTTGACGAGGCATGTGTGGGTAAGATATTAAGGTAGGGATATCATTTATTTTTTAAAACACAAATAATACAACTATTTTTTAAGATTTATGTATTGGTATTTAAAAAACTATTGAGTTAAACATTAAGCATTTAGAGGTTTTCAATGATTCTAAATTATTTATAAGATAAATTAGAAAAATGTACCAAAAAATTAGTCGTGATTACATAAGTAGACATAGAAATTTTGGTCACTCCTTGAAAAATTTGAAGAATTAACCTTTTATAACTCAAAGTATGTGCTGATAAAATTATTATTTATGCTTCTAATCCAACTCTAAATGAAATAGAACCTATTATTGGTTTAAAATTTTGAAAATATTCAAACCTAAGATAATTTATCTCAATAATAATTGGCTTGATATTTATTGTGATGAACACATTGATAGCTTTATATAATGTAATTGTTTTTATTACAATGATTATATCTTAAACTATAATAATTACTTGCATCTTAGTAGTAATAAATTGTCTCCTGACTTGATTAGTCTCAAATCAATGTTTGCTCCTCATGATCAACCTAATTTTTCAAGAATAAAATAACCCTCTAGAATAATTATTTTTGAAACCATTCAAATCAACTTAGGTATGAAAGAGGATCTGAGTGTTTTTATTTAGGTATTTTTTATAAAGACAAAGAAAAAAAAATTTTGAAACTGTTCAAAGATTTCATTGATATTTTTGCTTGGTCATACCAATATTTAAAGGGTTATGATACTACCATAATTCAACATGTCATACCTATAAATCCTAGTATAAATTATATTAGACGTAAACCTCACATAATTATCCCCTTTGTGGGAAGACACAATCAATAAGGAGTTAGATAAAATGTTAGACGGTGGTGTCATGTATCTAGTTATATATTCTAATTAGGTTTTTAATCTTGTTCTAGTCTATAAAAATAATGGAAGCATTAATATTTTTATGGACTTTAGAGATCTAAATCATGCAAGTACTAAAGATAATTTTTCTCTATCAAATATAGACTAAACCTTACAACAAGTTTCCCACTATGAAATAACATCTTTATTAGATATATTTTTTGGTTATAATATATTTTTTGTTAATCCTAAAGATAAACAAAAAACTAATTTCATGACAGGTTAATGTACATTCATTTTCAATAGAATGCCTTTTAGATTAATCAATGTAGGTACCACATTTTATATATATATATATATATATATATATATATATATATGCACATTATTTTTTAAGATTGGATTGGTTTTATTATCCAAGTTTATTTATATGATTTTATTATTTAATCTAAAGAATGAAAAAAACACCTAGAACATTTGTGTGAAATCTTTTTCAAGTGTATAAAATTTGGTATATCATTAAATCCAAAGAAATCTAGGTTTTGTGTGTCTTAAGTTAAAACAATTGGTCATGTTACTTATAAATATTTAATATCAATGGATCTATATCATATCAAGTTTATTAAGGAACTAAATCCTCTCAAATATCAATCTAGTCTTATATCTTTATCTTTTAAATCAATTCTGTATGTAAATTCATTTCCAATTTTACAGATAAATAAACCTCTACATATTTTACTTAATAAAAATAAAAAATATCTATGGGATGTAGTATTAGATACATATTTTTAAGAAATAAAAAATGTGATTACAAGTGCTCATGTACTTTCAAAACTTGACATGAACAAACCTTTTATAATATACATTAATTTGATTGATAAGGCCACATATGTTATTATTACATAATATGATTACAATCATGAATAAATACCCATAGGATACATAAGATAAGTGCTCAAAGATGTTGAAACCATGTATCCATTAGTTAAAAAAATTGTTTTATCATTAATTTTAACTTTAAGAAAAGATACATATATCCAAATCAGAAATCAAGTGACAGTATGATCAAATGCATGTGTTCTTATTTATTATAATAACCCATGATTAATGGATTATATAAATAGATTTTTAGGATTCAATAATTTTATCTTGAGTTTGAAATGTGTAAATTGATCAAAGGAAATGATTTATCTAAACATTTTGCTGAAAATATAACTTCTGATATCAATGTTCTAATCTTCACTATTGATGATAGTTTAAATGCTAAACCTCATTTTCAAACTATGAAATTTTTTAACATTACTCAGAAGTTCAAAATTGGGCTTGAAATGAAAGAATGGGAATGCTTACTTTTACAAAATGATTGGTATCTTAATCTTGTTTATTATTTTTAGAACTAAGCCTACCTTGATTCTTTAGACAAACATCAATAAAGAGATCTTTAATTACATACACCAAAATTTATTTTGTTTGAAAAAATATTAGTTTATGGGAATAGATATGTAGTATTAGGAAGATGTATAACACATGATAAAACATAAAAGGCCCTTCAAATTTTCCATGAAATTACTTGTGGTAGGAACTTCACTGGAAAAAATGGCACATAAAATTTAACTTGCCCATTATTATTAGCTGACATTATTTAAATATGATTTTTAATTAGTTTGATGATGTGTTCCTTGTAAACTATTTGTAATAAGGGATAGATTACCCATAATTACTTTAAATATGGAAATATCTAAAAAGCACTAAAAAATGGGGTATAGATTTAACTTTGAATATCCAACCTCTCTTCAATTAGGCATATATATATTGACTACAACTAAATATTTTACAAAATCACCTGACATTGTAACCCTTAAAAGTTTTGTTACTTCAAAATTTAATTAATTTCTTGGAAAATCATATTTTCTCAAGTTTCAAAGTTTCTTTCAAAATTATTTAAAATAAAGGTCCTTAATTCATTGTTAATGAATACCCTGAATTTGTAAGATAATGTTCTATCATACCAACTCATTTATTTAAGTATTATCCTCAAGGGAATGGATAAGTAGAATTGACTAATAAAAATATCATTTCAATCATGAATAAAATTGAATGTAAAAATAAGTGAAACTAGTATATTAAATATTTTGAAGACTTTTAGTTAATCATACTACAATTAAATTTGTAATTAGTTTTTCACATTTTATGCTTGCTTACAGATTCAAATCCACTATGCCAATTAAATTTCAAATTAATTTAGCAAGGACTTATTTTCAATATGCTTATAAATTTTTTGATGCAATAAAACAAATATTAAATGGCCTCTTAGTGATAGAAAAGATAAAAGTAACAATGCTTCAAAACCTTAAAAAGACAAAAAAATATTTTAAAATTTTTGATAAGAAAGTGCCTAATAAAACATTCAAATTTGGTTATTTAGTTTTATATTGGGATAAATCTCATTAATACCCCCAAAAAAATCATAATTTTGACTCTTTATGGCTAAGGGGAAGAAATGATATTCATTATAGGATTTAGATGGTAATTGGCTATGTCATGTAGTTAATGGCCATCATTTAAAACTCATCAATGAATGACTTATTATATTTTTTTATTTTGGTTTTATTATTTTTCTATGTTTTATTTCTTTTTTCCTTCATTTTTATGCTTTGTGTTTTTGTTTGTTTCAATTTTTTCACATTTTGGTGAACTTCCTTATCTCTATTATAATTTTTAAGTATTCTTTATGTAAGCTCAGCTATAAAGCCTATACATAATATAATAAGTATATCTCATTTATCAATCATTAATTTTTCATCTTATTTTTTATTTTCTTGATAAGTAATGCCTAAAAACTTGTTATAACACACTTGATTTTAGATATTATGATCTAGGTTGTTGTAACAATATTCATCTAGCTTGAACTCATAAATTATTTATTTCTCATTCTTCATGCCATGTTGGATGAATAATCCATCCCTTTTTATGAGGATTATTGAAGGGTTTTGTGCTTATAAAATTATTAAAAAATTCACCTAGATTTCACTCCTAAGTTTTAAACAGAATATAATTTTATTATAGCCCATATTTACATATAAAACTAGCCCACAATATTACTAATGTTATCACAAATTTTTTACTCCTATGAAAAACTTAAATTTTTACAAACTACTTTAAACACTTGTACCATACTAAATTCACCTTTAATGGTCAGGGCCAACTTGTTTTACTACATTTATTATCATTTCTCTTGTTTGATTTCATGTCAATTATTGAAATTGATTGAATTGTAAAGTGTTTATTAATGTATATAATAAATTATGACCAATTTCTTGATAATACCATATGATTTTTGTGGACATTAAAAGATGAGTGTGTTATAATATATTTGCATTTGAAGTGGAAGATGAGCTTATGCAGTTGTTTGATCATTTTGGCATTTTATATCGAATTATTTAAATAATGATAAATGATGGATATGATATTATGAAATTATTAAATATTTATTTGTGAAGAAATAATAAATGTCAAATTAAGTGATAGTGGCTATTCACCTTGTCAATATTTCACACTGGTAAAATTTAATGTCAATATAAAAGTTCACCATTTATAACTCTATTATATGATAAATGAAAATTTTCTACTTCTTAACCTTTAACATAATTTACTTTCATGTGCCTTTGGTCTATAGTAATTTTTAACATGCATTATTTACACAATTAGATTACAAGTATAGACTATTATTAACCTTTGAATCATCTTACTAGGGTTAATATGTTGGAACCCTAATGATTTTAATACACTTCAAGTATTATTCTAAGATTTTGATGGCACAATTTAATATATTGTTGTTCTAAATTTTAAGTCTTTGAAGGCATGTTCTAAAAACATAATGTTTTAAATTAATTTTTTTTTTTAGGGTAAGTTTAGTATAGTCTTTGAAGACATGGGATTACAAGGATTTGAATATTGTCAAATCCTTAAGAATAAATGAATGTGACATTTGATTTGGATTTTATGACATAAAGATTATTTTCATTTTTATTAATGTTGTGATCATATTTAGTGGGAACTTTGGTCACAACCATAAATTTAATAACTAGAAATATTATATTTCAAAAGTAAGTTAAATTTAAAAGTTTGATAGAATTGGTGTTCACTACCATCTCCAAGAAAGCACAAAATTTTATACAATTAAATGAATCATACCATGCTAAATTAGCCCTATAGTGGGTAATTAGTACACATTATAAATGGTGTATAGGTGGTTTTTCTTATTCTGGTTTATTCATTTAAACTTTTGCATTTCCAAACTTTGATCATATGCAAAGCTTTGAAAATGAATTGAAATTTAAAAGTGGTTTTAAACTCTATGAAGTTATTTTTGGTCAGTTTTAGAACTCAAAAATATTAGAAGGATGTAATTTTTATTAGGTATGAAATTTATTTCAGCAGTTTTGAAGAGAGAATGATAAAGATGAAATGTTGAGTTTGAAGTTCTTGTATAATTACAAGAGATGGTGATAAATGTTTCACTTAATTTTGCATGAATTCATTATTTTAGTTTTGTGTGCTATTACTATCATTTAAAATTAGTTAAATTATATTGGTAAAGCTTGAATTTTTTTTTAAAATCTATATGTGAAGATTTTTTTATTCTAATGCATTTTCTAGGTAGTTTTTCATGTAAGAATAGCCTATATAAAATAACAAGACATTTTAAAGTAATTCATAACCTTATTTATTTTTGTTTTTACCTGGTTTGAATATCATTATGAAGTTAGTTATGGGTATTTTTGATTTGTAATTTACATATTATTTGTAGTTGTATTAATATATTGTATTCACAATTGTTATTACAAAAATGGATAGTGTGTATTTCAAATATTTTATGGGTTTTAGTGTTAAGGTTTTTAAACCTATTCTAATTTTCTTCATGCATTATTTTAAAAGTTTCTAGACATCTCAAAATATTTATTTAGCATTCATTTAAGTATTCATTTTATCTTTATTATAGTAGTGTGTGTAAACTTACATAGGGTAATTCCCTTACATCAATTTACCACACATATTAATAATCTCATAAATGATGGTATTTTTATATTCAAGTAGAGTTTATATTTGCATTATTTTTTAGTTGTATATTTTTTTATTATCAACTTCTATTAGCACATAGGATTGTGTGCAAGCAAATATAGGGAAATTAAATATTTCGTATCTCCTTAATTGAGTGATTATATAACTATAATTTCTTTGTTAAAATAAATTATTACTATTTATATTTACATTCCCATATTATAGATAATATTGGTGTTTTAATATTATTACAGTGTGATTGTATTAGCATTGTATTAAGAAGTAATTATATTAGTTTCTATATTTTTGTTTTGTTGGTTGAGTTATTTTATCTATACATGAACTTGTTATAATGATCATGTCTTCCATATTGATCCTATGGATTTTTTTTATCTCTTTGGCTATTTAGATATGGTATCATATCCATAAAATTTTATAGTTACAAGGCTCCCTAACTTGTACACATGGTTAGTATAAATTTGTGATAAGGTGATTAAATATTCATTCACATGTACTCTTGGAAATTAATTATTTCAGCCTTTATGGAGGATGTCTAGTGTTTCTAATGTTGACCATACACTTTTAATATTATAAACTATTTTATGTATCAACACAAATATTTTTAGTGTACTACCCAGTCATACACATCCTGCATTTAGTGATACACCTGGTTATTTGATCTAACTATTTTTTTTCCTTTCTGCATTGGAAGCAATATATATCATCCATTTCCATATCATATAAACATCTATTTAGATTCTAACTTCTCTCAATATCTTCATTATTAACCTCTATTCAAAGTGAAATCAATTCATACACGTGTATGTTATCATATAGTGTTTTTTAGAAGCTTAGTGTGAGGATTTTGATGGTGTTCTTTGGATTCTCCAAATTTGGCCTTCATTTTTTTATCAAGCTCTTGCATGGGTTCTCTATGCTATATTGATCAATCTAATTTATTGAGCTTCACCCAAGATCTATTTCCTATTGCTTAGTGAGATCAATATTTATTCCTACCTTACATGATTTCAGTGTTCACCATGACATCTCAAGATCCCTTCTTGTCTTTGCATTATTTTCATCAAAACTTTAGCAATTATCTATACTCTAATCATCATGGTTTATAAAATTGTTTTTTGTGTCATTGTCATATACAACCAATAGCCATGATTAATCTAGCTATTTTTTTTAACTAATCAAACCACTTGACAAACTCACCACTCAATTTGACTTTCCATCATAACATTATTTACCTATCACTCATAGTTATAAGCTTACATCATATCTTGATAGCCAAGTATTTGATTCTATATTTTTATATTGAGCTTCATCTGATTCAATCTTTACTGGTATGCCAACTTATTTTTTTAATTCAGTCTTCCACCTATATCTCTTATTTGGGCTTATCCACCTCATAGCTCAAGACAAACCTAGATTTAGTCTGACATTCACTTAATTCACCACTTGTGAAATTTGAATGTGGCCCAAAAATGTGTGTTTTTTTTATAAAAACAAAATTTCAATAATTTTAAAGTTAGATATATACTTATCCATGTGTATAGTTAAATTAATTGATTTCCACATTGACAATAAGTATTTTGTTAATACACTTATATTAAAGGTGGTTTAGAGTTATACTCACTACCAAACCTTTTTTAAAACAAAAACACAAAGTGAAAAAATAAAAAATTGAGATTTATTATAGTGATACACTCAAAAACATTGTATGTATTCACATACCTTGTAAAACAAATGGGGTCAAAAAACTAAAATATTATCCTTATTTTATTTGTAAGGCATTTTTTTTAAAATAATCCTTCCTTTATCAAGAAAGGGAGAGATTTTTTATCATCGCAAGACGATAAATTGTAATGAGGGGTTAAAAGTTTTTTTAAACACTTGTACTAAAGAGTGTAATGATATGGTTATTTTTCACAGCCTCTTCCTCATTATGAAATGATTCACATTTTTTTTATCCCCTTGATTCCTTCAACTACCATGTTTGAAAACCAAAAATGTGGTAGCTTATCAATCAAAAGGCTTATGGAGAATTTTTGAAGACATTGTACCATCATTCACATCTAAAAAGGACAAATTTGTCTATAGTTGAAAATAAGATGAGACTCATGGTCCTAAATGTTTTAGACAACCTCTAGTTTCAAATTTTAGATGTTTCAAATACTAAAGAGGTATGGGATAAATTTAAACACTTTTTTTGTAAAGTCAGTGAATTTAAGATGTTGTAGCTAGATGCATAATTGAACTCTATTATGCCCTCATATTTCCCCTATATAATAATAATTAGAAAAAGTCAAATTTCTAAGATCATAATTAAAAGTAGGAGATAAAGATAAGTGTGATAAATAATGTGTTTTCTTGATTTTATCTAAGTTTAAAAGATCTTATGGTGTTTTATATTCTTCATTTTACACTATTATGGATACACTAGGTGATGAGTTTAAGTGGCCCTCTTTTGAAGTTTGTTGTGAAATACTAACTAGAGATAATAATAAGTTTATGTCATTATATGTTTTTCCTAGTCCTAGTCATGCATTGGTTACTAATACCTATAAATGAAACATAGATAGAATTCTAAATTGAGGACACCACCTTCCAAACTAACATAATCTTCCTCCTAGTCTCCTCATGTTTATAAGTCTAAAAATCGTAAACAACCCTTTAGAAAAAATAAGTCATATGATCCTTATGGTTATTTTTTAGGTACAAACCATTGTGAATTTATATTTTTAAAGAATATGGAATATTTGGAATCCATAGTTAAAAAACATAATACTTCTACTCCTACATAGTCTTCTACAAAAAAAACATTGGGTAAAGGGAAATCCATTTTTGCTAGGCCTACATCTACATCACATGATGATTGGATATTTGATTCAAGTGTTTCATATTATAAATTATTACTTATATTTCTAATTGTATTACCTCACAAATTATTATGGGAAACTCTTCACAAGTTTATGTTTGGGATCTGACACAGTTGAGATGTATGATGGTTGCATCAATAATTTTATCACTTATACCCAAATTTTATTCTATTATTCTTTCTATGAATAAATTTCTTTATTTTGGTGCTATAAAAACTATGGATTTTACTCCATTATATGTTGTAATAAGATAATGTAATGATCCTAGTGAATATTAGCTATAGGAGGAGTAAATCATGATTCTAGGCTCTACACTTTTGATTAATTTGAGTCTAATTTTACTTCTAGTTCATTAATTATTGCTCATGGTAAAAGTTTAATTCTATTTTTGGTTCATTGATTATTACTCATAGTGTTTCAATGAACAAATTTTAGAAATATAGGTTAATAAACTTGAATAATAAATACATTTATCAAATGAGTGCAAAGAATCTTGTAAATGCCCTTCTAATAGTCTCTTATATTATTGGAGTGTATCATGGTTGACTAGTTGGTAAAAAACATTAGGAACCATTTTTAGTGGGTAAGGCCACACATTCACATGAACATTTAGATTTTTCTCATATTAATTTGATTTATTTTCCAAATCTCTCCTTCTTAGGATCCAAGTATGCACTCACATTTATTAACGGCTACACTAGAAAAACTTGGGTTATTTTCTCAAATTGAAAAGTGAAGTTTTTGAGACCTTCAAGGCTTTCAAATCCTTTGTGTAAAATAAATCATAGCTTCATCTTAATAAAATATGCAATGAAAATGGGGGGGAATATGATAGTAATTCCTTCTTTGATTTATATATTGAGCATGAAATCTATCATTAGTTTATGGTGCCATACAATCCATAATATAATGGCATAGCTGAGAAGAATAATAGAACTTTAAAAGAGATGGATAACTATATGTCACATTTTGAAACATTTCCACCATAAGATTGGGATGCATTAATTAATTGTGCACATCCATAATTACATGCCACATAAGGTTGTGCACAATATGACACCTGAAAAATCTTGGTCTGGGATCAATCCTGATATTTTAGATTTTTATGTTTTCAAAATTATGGAATGGGTGTTTAATCTTGATGAAAAGTGTAAATCCTTGGAGAAAAAAATCCAACACCTCAGATTTTTTGGTTATTGTGAAGATGTAAAATCTTTCCATCTTCTTGATCTTATCATCAAAGATGTATTCTTTTGACATGATGTTTGATTTGGTGAGAAACCCACTCCATAGGATTATATATATAGTTCTTTTACATCTCCCCTTTCTACAGTTAATTTTGAGGATCTAAATTCTACTATTAATATTGATGAGGATGTTCTTGAGACAACTTTTGTTCAGCCACCATAGCCACTTCCTTCACAATTGATACCTAATTGGGCATATATCACTCTACATATATATATTTCTTTGGTTGGTGATTCATCTTATCCTTGCTACATTCGATCACAAACCTCTAGTGTTTCTCTTTTGGGTCATGCTATTATAGATGATCCAATCTTATTTTTCAAGGCCACTATTACACGTGAGTGGGATGCCACTATGTAGGAAGAATATTCTTCATTGATGAAGAATAAAATGTAACTAGGTCTATAAGACCAAGTATGTTATAGATGGATCTATAGATAACTGTAAATCATGGCAAATATCAAAGGTTTTTTCATAGGTTTAAGTGGTTGATTGTTCTTATATGTTTTCCCTTATTACTAAGATAAATTTTATTCATATTGTATTTTCACTTGCCTATCCACATCATTGGATAGTCTCTTAGATAGATGTGAAGAGTGTTTTTTTCATGGTAATCTCCAAGATGATATCTATATGGCATATCCATATAGAATTGTAAAGGACTCATCATTGGTTTTTAGACTTCATCATTCTCTTTATGGTCTCAAACCAAATTTTTATGCTTGGTATGATAAAATGGATAGTTATCTCCTGAGTTTTGGTTTTTATCATTTTGATTTAGACCACAATGTGTACATATTGAAGCAAGGAAATGACATTCTGATTTTGGTTTTATATGTTGATGACCTCATCCTCATAGGGATTTCAACCTCCTTAATTTAGGACATCAAGGACAAGCTAAGAAATAGGATTGACATGACTATTATAATAATTTTAAATTACTTTCTTGGGCTCTAGGTTCATTAGTCTTCTCAAGGTATCTCTATTGGGTAGTATAATTATTCTACATTGGTTTGGCATGGCTAATTTTAAGCCTAACCCCACTCCATATCAATTAGGTGTTATTTTGAATATTAATTGCATGAATCTTATAGTTGATTTGACTTTATATCAATAGATTATAGGTAGTCTTATATACCTAACACACATTCATCCCAACATCACATTTATTGTCAACCTTGTCTCTCACTTTTCCCATGAGCCTCATGAGAGTCATTATCTAGTAGCCAAGCATATTTTTCACTACACTCAAGGCACCACACACTTTGGTGTAAAATACACACCATAGATTTCTACACATCTTACTAGTTATACTAAATCTAATTGGGATGGTGATATTGACACTCAAAAATCCATTTGTGGATTTGTATACACATTTGGTTATGGTTTAGTTTGTTGGGCTTTTAAAAATTAGACTATTATTGCATTTTCATCCACTGAGGCTAAGTATTAAGGTGTTTTCAAGGCCAGTTAGGGGACACTTTATCTTAAATAGTTTCTTGGAGAATTTAGATTCACCCAATAAGGTTATTATTTGGTGTGATAACCAAAGTGTGATTTATATTTCACATAATCATGTTGAACATTAGTGCACCAAATACATTGAGAGACATATGCACTTTATTCGATAGCTTCTTTAGGAGGGATTCATTTCCATGTATTTTATACCTATTGATAAGTAGATTATTTACATCTTCACCAAGCCCTTGGCTTATCTTTGCTATCTTCAGTTATGAGCATTAATTTTGGTGAGGGAAGTTGTCCTTGTGGGGTATTTCACATGAAGTCCTTCCTTTTTTTATTTTTTTATTTTTAATGGGTACCTTATCAAGCCAGTAGTCAAGATCCATATTTTATTTTATTTTTACACTCCCTAAGTTTCACTTATGGGAGGGTGTTGGATTAGCATGTGTAAACTTATGTAGGTTAATTCCCTTACATCAAGTTACCACATGTAGTAATAGGATCACATAGGGTAGTATTTGTCTATTCACATAGAGTTTACATTTTCATTATTTGTTAGTTGTATAGTTGTGATTCTCACAACTTCTATTAGCACATAGAATTGTGTGCACACAAGTATATGGAAATAAAATATTTGGTATCTTCATAATTTAATTATTGTATAACTATAATTTTTTGGTCAAAACAAACTATTGATCTTTATATTCTCATTCATGTAATGTAGAGAATAATGAGATAATATTGGTGTTTTGAGATTATTATGGAGTGGTTGTATTAGCATTATATTGAGAATAAATTATATTATTTTGTAGATTTTTATTTTTTTAATTGAGTTATTTGGTCTATGCAATAACTTGTTGCAATGATCCTATCTTTCAGATTGATCCTATAAAGTTTTTGTTTCTCCTTGACCATTCTAATAATCCTGTTATAAAACACAAAAAATGTTAGATATTTTTTCTTGTTTTTAGATACATTATTTTATAAAAGGTAGTTTTTGAAATGGGATTTATCAGTTGTTAGTGCATATGAATTCTCTATAGAGGTAAAACCAATATGAGATAGTTTGGCATTTTCTCTCAATTTTCTATGCAAAATTTAATTTGAACGTGGTTGTATATTCCTTTTGGCTTGTATGTACATGTCTTCCAATTTTTCAAAAGGCACATGTAAATTGGTAATATTATTATTATAGTCATAAATGCCAAGTTTTTCATTATAAAATAAAATAATTTAGAAATGCATGTATGATTAGATATTTTTGTAAGATGATCAATTTTATTCAGATTACTTTTACAATGATGAAATTGTGACCATATGGAAGAATGGTTTCAAAAGTTTGTTTTTATATGAAAGTGGGTGTTCTTAACATGGCTTTACATTTGATAATGATATTTTATTTAAAATTTATTTCAAAATCAAGATGAAGATAAGGTTTTTAAGATATTAAAACTTCTATTGATTTAGTTTTGTGGAAGATATAGAGTTTTTTAATTTCTCATTATTTTCATTAATATGGATAATTTTAAAGAGGGTTTTAGTCAATTTATAATAAGGAATGTTTTGAACATATTTTTGAGATCCTTGTATTCTTTAAAATATACAAATAGTTGTTTAATTATCTAAAAACTACAAGTAAACTAGATTCTATTTCTTTTCAAAATGAAATAAAGTTTGAACAATATTTTATATGATTTTTTTAGGGATATGAATATCTTATTCAAGTTTAGCATTAATAGATTATTAGTATACTTAATTCACAAAGAGTATAAAATAATTGATAGTTTCTCTTCAAATCATATTTTTAAAATGTATTTCAAATAAATGTCTTCGTTCATAATATTAGGGTTTGAATTTCAAGTAAATTATTGGTATAAGATATATATATAAACTTAAATCTTAAAATTGCATTATTTATTTAATTATATTCTCATAATGGTTTTGAGTTGTTAATTGAAATACTTGATCTTGATTGTAGTAAAAAGTTTATTGTTAATTGTCAGATTCAAAGAATGATTCATTTATAATTATATGTTTTTTATTAGATTAAATTTAATGTTAATTCAGATATTTTTTGTTTTTTTAAGTATAAAATATATTTTAGTTTGTTTG
Organism: Torreya grandis; assembly: GCA_037957365.1. Taxonomy (NCBI): domain Eukaryota; kingdom Viridiplantae; phylum Streptophyta; class Pinopsida; order Cupressales; family Taxaceae; genus Torreya; species Torreya grandis. Next base: position 804,894 of record JARHVA010002979.1, read on the forward strand.
AATCATATTTCGGTTGTGAGTATAGAATCAGTTTGATTGTTTAATCTCTCACAAAATAGAATGAGTAAATTTTATTTTTAAAGAGATTTAACTTTAATATGACATCATCTCTTTCTTTTAAAAGGTAGATTTTTTTATTTGATATGGATATTAAACAGGTTTTAGAGTATCTTGTAACCAGTACAAAGTCAAATATATACAACAAAGAGCTAACAAATTAAACATGAGACAACATCATCTAGGGATACAACAATGACTAGGAAAAAGTATACCAAAAACACACCAAACCTATATTAACAATCAACCAAACTTTAACATAAGAAAAAAAAACTAGAACACCACAAAAGCAAACTAAGAACTATTGAGTAAAGGTTAGGGGTAAGACTCCTCAAAGCCTAAGTAGTCGACCAAGGAAACAACCATGGTGTTGTCTTCATAATTTTTTTTCATTTTTTTAGGTAGCCCTTTTTTCACTTGCTTAGACCTTTTGTCAAATATTCCACCTCACACTTATTGGCATGAGTGCCTTTACTCTAATTTTTGGCCAAAACTTCCACCTCTTTATTTTGGGTTGGAATACTCATATATTCTACATTCTTTTTCCACTCCATCCACCTTGCATGTTGGCTCCCTCAATTTAGATGAACTCCAACTAATTTCTAATTTCCCTCATTTCCTCGATATCATTACACATTTGTTATTGCTTGGAAATTTTGGACTCCAACTTTTCAATTTTCTCCTCTAATTCCAAGGCTTTTATACTCTTGGCCATAGGATATTTAAAACTTTTCTCTAGTATTTTGAAAGGTAGATATGTTTGGTTGAATAATATGTTAGTTTAGGTTTAGTAGGAGAAATATTTTAGGTATAAATACTTAGTATCAATATAATACATAACTTGTGTAAAGAAATTAATGAGGTGGACCTTTCAGGGCCTAAAGGGCTGCTAGAATGTTTATGTGAAACTTTAATCATGAAACCAAAGTATCGTGACACTTTAGTGCTAGTGACCATATTTTCTGGGATGTTTTGAATACATTTCTTGATATTGCATTTACTCCTTGTGGTATTAAATCTTGGAGGGAATTTTAATGAACACATTTTTAGTCTCATCCAATCAAATGTTATTCAATAATTATATCTTCCCACCAAATTTACAATATCAATAATGAAATTACTGTGCAATTTGACTCCATGACTCATAATAAAGTGTCTCACATTAGACCATATCAATGCATTATCACTATTCCAAATAATGTTGCCTCCATAAATCATATACATGTGAGTAACCCTTCTCCCCCACTTATGGTAACTCATGTCTTCAAGTAAATTTAATTGTAGGTGTATTATGAATATGGAGGGGTAATTATAATTGAGATATTTGTAACACATCTTAAGTGTATAAAATATCAAATAGAGTAGGGAGTCCCTTAGATATATTTAGTTTGTGAGGAATAAAAATGAACTGATATTTATTATCATTTTATTTATTGATACTCTCAAATACTTCATTATCTTGATTTGTATATTTTCAATTTGATGATACTACTTTATAATTAAAATATTTTTTAAAATTTAGTAGAATTTATAGTTGTAATAATCATTTTAATTTTATTTGGATTTGATACAATATATTAATAATTGTAGTAAATACAGAATGATATTGATAAATTCATTTTTAGTGAGTTTGATAATATTCTATTAGTATGTAGTAATTTTTTTAATAGTAGATCAATTTTTTATCGAGAACATATAAAATATGTGTTCATTTTTTACCATTCAACTTAGGATTCAAATCAAATTATGGGTAAGATGGTGATATTAGTATATTATTTTACATTTCAGTTTTAATATTATTGTGTTCACTTATTATTATTATTATTGTTGTTGTTGTTGTTGTTGTTGTTGTTGTTGTTGTTATTGATAATTTTAATCATTATGGATAAAATTTGAGAAGACATAATCTTTTAAATTGTTTCATTCTTTAGATTTTATTTATTTATGCTTGTTGGATTTTATGATGATGTGTGTCAAGTGATTAATTAAAATATTAATGAAGTGGGACTCCACCCATAAGAAATATAAATGTGTTAGTCTTATAAATAATTATTATTATTTAAATTCACTTTATTTAAAGTGGTGATTATTTTAAACTTAAATTTATAAAGTCTATTAACTTTTAGTAAATTTCAACTTTATTTTTAAGTTAACTAAAAATTAGTTATCAATTAAAGTATAATTAAACTTTAAGTGAAGGTTTTAAAAGACTTAAAAGACATCATCTCAAATAAGAACTCATACAAGTACAAGAGATCTTTCTTCAATATTTTATATTGTGCTTCTCTTCTATCTTAAGTCTCTAAGATCGAGTATTAATTGTAGGAATAAGAGAATAACACATTCTCTGATGGTGAAGTGTCTTACTTGATGTGGTCAGGTATATCCAAGTTGATTAGTTATTTACAAACTAATTACCTAAAAATAGCCAAGATTCTCAACCTTTTGATGATTTAAAAATAATATATTCATCTACATGGAATAAAATATATACTTTGCCTAAAAACAAACAATACTTTATACATTGTATGAAAGATTATCAAATTTTAGTGAATATGCAATATATTTTTCTTAAATATTTTGTAATTGATCATGAAATATTTTATGTTTTATTAATAAAATATTTTCTTCTTATATGACTTGAGATCAAACTTATATAATTTTGTTCTTATTTTCTTAGTCATCATTTTATTTTCTTAGATTAGATTACATTATAAGTTTTTTGTTATTAAACATTAGATTTTTCCTAATATTTTAATACATATATTTTATAATTTATTTAATTAATATGTTGTCTCTAATTATTTTGTAGTTAACCTTTTGGTTATCATTTACTCTAATTTAAACTTATTAATACTTTGTGTTGTATCTTTCTTTATTTTTTAATTTTCATTATTTATTTATTTCTTTTTGTTTTTCTCTTCTTTCATTTGTTTGAGAATGGCTTTGAGAGGAAACATAATAATATCTTTGATAAATAAAATTATTTTACCAAGATATTGATAAATAATTTATAGTGTTTGATCCTCCAAGATGTAATAGTTTTCATGGACTTTTCTCTTTTGAATAGGATTGATAACATCTATTTATACTTTGATATATACGATAAAGTGAATGAAGTATTTTGTGAAATATTGAATATATTGACCAAGATTGAAAATAATAATTGTTATAGTGTGAATTTAATTATGTTTATTATAAATAATTTATATTTAAATTGATATCTTCATATACTACAAAGTAAATATTTATTTCCCATAAATTGGTTAAGTATTGAATATTCTTATAACCCATTTACTTAATTATAAAATACTCTTTTACATGCATTAGAACTATTTTTTAAATCATAGGTCCCTATGATTAGATTAATATGATTCTAATTTGACCTTCATGATGGGTAAATAATTAGATTAGTTGACATGAAAATTTTAACTATCAATATGGTGCCGAGGGTAGCTACTTAATGATGACATAAGAATGGGAGGTGAGCCCCTCCTTTTCTTGCCCTTGAACATACACTTGAAATTCATAGACCTTTGGAGTTTGCACCTTATTATTTATAAGTTATAACATGAGTTTTTGGTTTATTATAACCTTTGATAAATGTAAGTTTCAATTAGAAATATATTTATAATTATGTTTTTATTTAAAATGAAAGTTTTTAAATGCTTGGGTGCCCTTTTTGCCTTGTAATAATTGAAGAAATTGCCTTATAATATGAATTGGCAGTGGAATAAATATGATTTTCCTTATGATTTAGATTTTCATTTACAATCCATTTTTGCCAGTTGAAATGAGTTGAATGATTAATGTGAGGTTTATTTTTAAAAATAGATATGAATTTCACTCTTCATTTAGTATGCTTTAGGGCCTAAGGGTCATGCTTAATTGTTTGAAGTTTAGAATAAATATATGTGACAAAAAATATATAGTTTAGTTTATTACCTAAAGTTTCAAAATTTAATTTTATCAAATTATAATTCAGTATTCTAGATCATTTTATAAAATTAAATTTGGGGTCATGAAATTGTCATGATGAAAATTTGAAGTTGCACCATATATTTGCCTTGTGACTTGTAAATTAGTCATTTTAATCACAAATAATGCATAAACCAATTAAGTTGAAAAGAACCAAACATAATTTTAGAATGATTTATAGGTGTTTTGTATGGTATGGTAAAAAAATTAGCATTTTTAGGGCCTTTGAGAAATTTATGTGAATTTAATAAAAATTCTAATATTTATGAAGTAAAACTACCAACTCTATGGCTCTAGCAATTTTAAACAATGAATTGAGTTAGCGAACTTACTCAGAGATATTTGTGGCAATATGGGAGAGTTCAATTGGTAGGGATATTTGAGAAAATTTAGGGTGATTGAGTTTACAAATTGAATCCTAGGTCATTTTTAGTGTTGATTCTATATTGCTTTGGTAGCTCACCAAGCTAAGAATGTGAGTAGAGTTGTAGTATAAGGTGGATTAAGCTGAGTTATTTCAACTCGAGAAGAATTGACCCTAATCTAAGTCATATTAATTCAATTTGTGTCATGTTGGATATTAACCTTTATTTTCAATTTGATCTATGAGCCCACTTCCTTGCCATCTAAGTTGAGATGTTACTAAACCGAGTTGGGTTTTAATTTCAACTATGTCAACCCTGTGATGTAAATTGAGTCAGATTAATGCAAAAAAATTTGAGTCTCTAATTTATTATAAACTTACTTGGGAATTGACCTAAGATAATTTAGAATATTCTAAACCAAATCCCATTAACAATATCATGTATGAGGCATGTAGAGAAGGCATATTAGACATGAAATATAGTTGATGAGAGTGTCATTCCATTTTTTAATTACTCAATAGTTGAACTAAGCTAAGATACATTATTTTCAAGCCAAAATAAACTCCCCTTTAGAGTATAACCATATTGAGACATTTGTCTTGTACAATGTTATCTTTATTAGTTCTAAGTCATCTTATCTTAGACCCAAATCAATTAATAGTGATTCAGGCCTATTATTATGGATAATTAAAAATGGCGTGCTAAGAATCACCAAAACTTAACTAGTCTTTATATTTAGTGAACTCAACTCAGCTTAAATTGATTTGGGATAGTTCCATTTTTATATCATTGTATATTTAGAGAATTATACATTGTGAGTTAAATTAGGGACTTGAATCCTCATACTTTATCTCTACATCCCAAGTCCCAAGTTGAGATTCAGGATAATTTCTTAACACTAATTTATGAATCAATTGATTAGACTTGAAACTCAACTTATTGACTTTCCAATGTAGGATAAGTATAACCCAAAATGTAAACATTGATAAGAAGGTCAATTTGAGTCAAAGATAATCAGAGATAGATTAACTTTCCAAGTTGGAGAAATGATTTGTGGAAACTCTCAACTTAGTTGATGTATTATTATGAACTCATTGTACTAATCTAAGACTTGTGGAAATCTATTAAGAACTAGCTCACCGAGTAAGTGTTTCAAAGTGATCTAAGTTGGTATAAGGTCCAAGCTAAGTTTTTGAAAATGGGAGGTAAATCTTAAGCAAAGGACTCAACTCCTGTAAGCTAAGTTGACCCAATTTGGTAATTTAACTCAACTTATTGAGGTAATTTGAGTTATGTTGGGTTTAGGAGATGCAAAGACATAACTCAACTTGCTAAGTTGAGTTGGGAGTTGAGTGAAGTTGGGATTGGGAGTGTCTAGTATATCCCTTCCCTCATACCTTCCCTATTTACCTTGAAATATTACCTTTATACCCTTTAAAAATTTAAGTCTAAGATAAATAAACTTAGACTTGAAGAGTGAAAAAAAAATTGAAACCAAATTCTTACCTTTTTGGAATTCAAGGTTTGGGAGGCCAATAATGGCTACCATAGTCCCTGGGGACCAAAATTGGAAAATTGATTAAATTGATTGGGAAGCTAGAGATAGTCCTAATGGGAACCCATGATTCCCAAAATGCTTCAATTAATATTAATATCAACACAATGTGTATTTTTGATTTGAGGATCTTGAGCTGGTTACTAATGGTGCTATTAAGGGAGATTTTTTACTCCCTCACCTTTTTCATCTATACAAGCTCCTAAAATGTCATGGAAACTTCTAATGAGTTCCAATATATTTATAATTCATCAAATATTACATTTCCACTATCATAGTCTAATTTTTATAATTTTTTGAAAATCATGAGTTTGCATGTGGCCTTATCAAGAGTAGTTAACTAGAATCTTAGGGGATGAATGAGAAGGATTAAAAGTTGGTCCCTACTTCCAAAACCTAAAATCATATTTTACTATATTTTTTTCATTCTTGGTTTAAATAAGGAGAATTTATAAATATCCATAGTTATATATAGGGATTATGTGATCTTATATTATCTAACGATAGGGGTGGTCCAGATATAATGGTGGATATTGGATGTTCATTCATTCTTGATTTAAATATGGATAATTTACATATATATATATATAACAATACTTTGGGATTATATTATCTTTAATTATATAATGGAATAGATGATCTAGATATAAACATGGAGATTGGATGCTTTGATGATTATTATGTCAGCACAATATGACTTCTAAAGTTGATGACCTTGAGGTGGCCATTAATGGATATTAGGTGATATTTTTTCCCACTTAATATTTTCATATGTAAAACCTCTTGGAATGTCATGGATAATTTATATGAGAACTAATATTCAAAATTCACCCAATGTTACATTGACACTATCATAGTTTAATTTTTAGAAAAATGGTATTTTGCATGCAACCCTATCAAGAGTGGAAAACTATAATATTAATGGATTAATGGGAAGGATAAAAAGTTTTAACTCAATTCCCAAACCTAAAATCCCCTTTCACTATATTTATTCTCATTCTTGATTGAAAGAGGGAGATTTATAGATATCCATAAGGATATTTAAGGCTTATGTGATCTTAAATTATCTGATGTTAGGGATGCGTCATATACAATGATGGATATAGATTATCCACTCATGAAGGACTAACTTAGGATATTTTAGGATAAATTTTATGTCACATGGGACATTTTTAACTTTTTTCAATCCCTTTTTGAAAAATAATTTTAACATAGAATCAAAACTCTAGTTTTAAGTTAAGTTGTAAAATTGTAACCTCTAATTAGTTATAATCACATGGGGTCTCATTTGAATCCCATTGATAATAGAGTGGGGTTTTCAACCCTATATCACTTTTGAGTCCTTAACTTATTAAATATGAGTCCAGACTAAGACTACAAAGGTTGTGGGTCCCTCTAGGCTTGTAGATGATATGTAGGCCATCAAAGTCATAATAGGTTAGTTAGTGTAGGTGAGGCCTACATAGTTATTATGAGTAACATGAAATCACCTACATTGTTAACTTAAATATATGTTCATTTTGATGTGATTTAGTGGATACTTCAATAATTTTAGGTCATATCTTTGTGAACTATGCATTTTTTTTAAAAAAACCTATTTTTTATCATAGATTCACATGAAGAAAACACACAATAATATGTGATTTATTTTTATAATTTAAAATGAAAAAATAAATTAACTTAAAATTCTACAAGTTTCCATTAATGAACATCACATAAAACATAAAGTTTGGTTATTAATGTAATGTGGTCACATGGGCATTATAACACCCATGTCAACCTCTCTTTCACTAATCATCTCATTGTAATCTCAATGGCCTACATAATTTATATGAGCTTAGAAATATCCACATTTTTTGAAGTATCAATTTAGAATTATAATCAATATGAGTAGGAATCTCTTTAGGATCAAATGGCACATTCCTACACTCAAGGTTCACATAGGAACACGACAAATTTTATCCATTCATAGGGACAAAATTTACAACATAAGACACAAGTAGAATTATAATTCCAAGTTGACTTAATTTTACAAAAAGGGATTGAAATAAGTTCATAAATATATAATGTGACCTCAATAAGAGACTAAAATATCCTAGTCTATCACTTCATGGGTGGAGAATTGAATCTTCACCATTGGATCTTGTACATCCCTATCCTCAAATTATGCCAAATCACCTAAGCCTTAAATATCCTTATGGGTTCATTTAATGTATCCCTTATCAAAAAAAAAAATTAATCTCTAAGAAAAGATAGTTTTATTATTGTGAAATCTCTAAGAAAAGATAATTTTAGGTTTAGTTCTAAGGGAAGACTAACTTATGATCCTTCCATTTTTTCAATCGAGTCATTGATTAAACACCATTAGTGGGGCCACATTGAAAATCATGTTTTTTTTAATTATTATAATCATACTCTAATAATATAAATGAAAAAATAGTTATATTATAAATCTAATCTCACATAAAAAAATTCCATCACATTTCAGGAGCTTATATAGATTAAAAAATACAAAGGGGTAAATTCTCTCCCAATGTGTATTAATGGCCACATAAACATCCTTAAATATAAAACTCATGTTAGGTAAATATTAATGATATAAATAATTTTTTAAAGTATCCCCCACCTCCCTAATACCTCCATATATCTTTTAAGTCAATTTAGGAACTTTTCTCATTTTGATCCTCAATATGTCTAACAGCCATTTATGGCCACCTAGAGCTCAAAATATAAAAAGGCAAGAATTAGTCTTAGTTTTAAAATTTTATTTTATTTCATTATGAATAGTGTTTAAAAATAAGGGATTCCCTTAAGGTCCACCTTTCCTTTGGGATTCCAAGAACCTTCAAAATCCCTTTAAGTCCTTTTAGATATTCCTTTAATTTTTAGACATAGTTAACTTAACATTAAGTTTTATGCCTTAATTTTCCTTCATTGCTTAAGAGGACAAACTTTTATGGGGTTCATAAGGGTATATTCACCCACATGCCACAATATATATACCCATAATATATAAAATAAATATAAATGCACTAAGTCCTTAAGGACACCTCTAAAAATAAAAGCTAAAGTTTTAATTTATTTAAGATCAATAACCTTATAATGGTTGGTTCTCTTAAGTAAAACTATAGATCTAAATCAACAAACATTGTAGTTAAATTAATAAAATAATGTGTCCTAAAAATTAACATTTCCATGGTTAAAAAATAAATTTTATCCTTAAATATTTTCAGATCACCCTCGCTTAAGAATTTGTCATTTGGCCCTAACAAACTTCACCACCACCACTACAATCTCATCCACTCAAGTTTTTACTGATAAGAATATCACCAATGACTATTTATGTAAATCATGGTTTCACCACTTAATATACACCCCTAAGACAAATATAGAGTGACTATGTTATGGACCAAGTGGTTACATCACCCTTATGTAACCACCACCAGTCTACCCAAGGTCTCCTAGTCCTGTTTGGTCTGACTCTAAAATGTATATGTTGTTGCTTAAGAATGCCTCTAAGTGTTGTTACCAAATTTTTGATATCACTATTTAATATTTTCTAATGGTATCAATTATAAAATCTTCCCACTTAGTGGGCTTCCTTGAGCTCAAGCATAGTCGTAGCCTCACCCTCCACCTCTATTTTTTTTTTAAATACTATTGTACCATGAACCCAAAAAATTTCAAGCCACCCTACCACCACCTCAACTAATATCCAACCCCAATGGAACAATTAGCTCTAAAAATAACATATACCACCAATGTATACTCTATCACACATCATAAGATAGATTACTACTTATTTAATATGAGTCATGGTTTAGTTATCAAATTTCACGTTAACTCTAAAACAAATCACATGGAGTATATGTATGTAAGAGAATATATATACCATCAGCCCTATTTTTAACTTTAGCCTTGAGGGAAGTCCCATGAAGAACCATTAATATACTTAGGTGTTTTTCCCTATGAGAAGTGACTAGTACATTACAAATTGGAGGGCATGTGGCAAAAATATTCCTACAAATAAATCTTTTCCAAAAATTCAAAACAATTATTTAGGGGTACAAAAAAATTATAATAAAATTATCAAATGTTTAGAGAAATATGAATATTGACTTAAAATTAACTTGGAATTTTGTAATATCTCACGCATTAACTACATGAAATCAAATTAATTTTCAATGGAAATGCCAAATTAAGGTTTAACATAAATACTTCATTACAATAGTTTTGTAAGTCCAAATTCAAAACATTAAGATGTTTCAAAATTATGGCTAAGTTTAAAATTTTATTAAATAAATTAAGGAATTTTGGGTACATATATTTACTCCAAATCTTAAGATAATTAAATGGGCTACTTAGGCCCTTAAGCATGATATAACCAAGAGTACAATTCAAATCTAACTTTCCTAAAGAACCTTGTATTATTATTTTATCTCATTTAAAAATGGAATTAAATGAAGCAAAAAATAAGGGTGGGTTATAATGGATGGTAACCTAAATCAGAAACCTAGTTGGGGCAAGAGTCAAATGGATTATGCATGAACATTGTTTACTAGTTATCAAAGTAGAACTCTAGACCAGGTGGAGATAATGAAATATTTTAACTGATTCCCATTGTATCAAAAAATTTAAAAAAATGGATTGTAAATGAAATTATAAATCTTAAAAAACACATTTATTCCACTTTTGGATCATATTATAAGGAAATTTTAACAATAATTAGAATGTGGCAAAGGTGCACGAGCACATAAAATTTTCATTTTCAACAAATACATATTTAAAATCTATTTCTAACTAAAACTTACATATTTCCAAGGCTACCAATATCCAACAACATAATTTGTGACTTGAAAATAATAATTTTAAAACTTCAAAGTTTCATGAGATACAAGTATATTCATAAGGACAAAACAAAGAGGGGATCACATCTCATCCTTATGTTATCATTAGGTGGTTTCCCTAGTCACCCCTGAGCCAATGACTCCCATCACAAGACATATATATTACTAACATGAATAAATAATACCAAAGTGTAGTTAATGTTTAATATAAGGGATCTAGGAACTTCTAAGTGACTTATATTAGTAAAATATCTTCCTAAAAGCTAAAGACAATTCAAACACTAAAACAACAAAAAAACATTAAAACTAAGGGGAAATAAAATTCTAAAACAAGGATATTTTAAGAGGTAACAAGAAATGATCTTTTAATTATTATAATAATTTTTAAATCCTCATGGTAGAGTTTTGACTTCACAATCCCAAGGCGTGATAAAATAAAGACATTAGAAAAATGCCTCGCCTTTTTCCAAACCCTTCCCTCAAGTAAAAATTTATGCCCTTATCCTATAACATGTATTGGTATATGTGTGGCTAACATGTGTCTATCATAACCTTTAATTAAGTCTTATGATCATTTGTGTAGCTTCACAATAATAGTATGGTCAGCCTAGGTTTTTTTCATAGCATAATTAAGGGGTGTATATGAGGTAGTGGTTAGTATTTAATCATCATCTTAAAAGAATTATTTGTATTGTAAGGTTGTGGAGGTTTCCCCCTCAAAGTGGCTCATCACTTATTCATATATTCTACTCTATTTTAGTCATATTGTGAACTATTTCTATGGTTCTACTTTATTACTGAAGTAATTTATTTCTAGCTGGTAATAGATCATTGATTTGGTAAAAAGTGTGGTCCAACCCCTAATTTTGAATAAATACCTATATCTCATAAATTGTTATGATTTTTTCTATTTTTTATTTAAATTAGATAATCGTTCAAAGAAGCTACATTAAAAAAATTATAATTTGGTTATCATTTTTAGTAACTTAATGGGATTTTAGTGTTTCTGATAAATTTGATCTATATGCTATTATTTTGGGCAAAATTGATTTATTTACATTTTCAAAAATATCTCAAAATATTAGTGAGGGTCTATTCTTAAAGGTTTGGTTTTAAGTCCAACCTAAGTTTGAAACCATTTGGTCCAAGTTTGATCAAAAGATAAAATCATTTTTTGCATTGTCAAGCCTCAACATGACATGGTCAAAAACTAGAGGCCAAGGAAATAATTAATTTACACTAGGGAAAACTCTTAAAAAATAGGAGATAGTGTTAGATTTTGGATCAGGTGGAACTTATAATATGACATCTTATTTATTGGATGAGAAAATTATAAATTTAGATGTAAGTATACAAAACATAGAAACTAAAATGGAGAATATGAATAATGAATTGAAAGGATATATTTCTACAATCTCTATGAAAATGGATAACATCACTACATAAATATAAACTCTTATGAATTTTGTTAAAAAATAATTAGTCTCACTAGAAACTTAAGGTGGATCTAAGGGATAACCTACTTTTATTCAAAATATTGTACAACTTCAACACATGTCTAGCACTAATTATGGATCATGGAACCTACTACTAAAGTGGGCATGCATAAGGTTGATGTAAAATTCCACTCAATTGTATCAATCAAAAGGATATTTTTTTATCTACATCGAATCCCATGTGGGTAGAATGTTACCATGGGATCCTTATATATGTAATGTGAACAATTAATTTTTTATCATTAGTTGTGTGCTCAAAGTAATAATAAGGCTCCCATTGTCACTTAGTAAGTTTTTAAATATGACCTACAAACATGTTATAGAAGTAGTGTGATAGATAATTAATTCAACTAGTTGATAAATTTGTGCTAAACATGCTTGGTCAAAGATTATATTCATCAATTTTAAAACATATCTATGTGTGTGGAGATAATTAAAAGAGATAACCTAAATGACTTATTTCTCAATAGTATCAAGGTTCATATTTAATATGGGATATGCACATTCAATCCACTTGTTTTTTATGATTATCTTACCATGGCACATATTAAAGAGGAAAAAATACTATCCAATTAGAGTCATATATTCACTAACATCAAATATCATAACATCTTGACACAATCTTTCCATCATCCTACTCATGAATCAAAAATTTGATTAAAAAAAATTCCAAATGGTTACATTTTAGTTGTGATAACAAATATAATTAAGAAAATAAATGTGATGGAAATGAATTGTTTTACCTTGAAGGCACCAAATAAGTAGCATGGGAGGCTTATGATGATCCATGGGATGAATCAGAATAAACCCAATCAACTATTTATTATCATGATTTTTTTTTAAATAACACTCTAAAAACAATAAAGGTAGTGGGTTTTTTGAAAAAAGATAACGTGATAGTATTGATTGACTTGAGCAGTACCCATAACTTTATCAACAATAAATTTTCTATGCGTTTAAATTATTTTGTCTATCTAGCTCCATAGTTTTAAGTCATGATTACAAATGGTGGGATAATAAGTTGCTCAAGAAAATTTCATAGTATTAAACTCTCCATGGGATAATATCTACTAGATATCCATATGTTTTCCCATTCCCATGGGTGGAGTACACAATGTGTTGGTATTTCATTGGATAACTACATTGGGAATGATTGAGGTTAATTTTCAAGAGATATTCATGTGTTTCCAGTCTAACGGATCTAAATTTTAACTACATAGATTACATACAAAGTCCCTAAAATTTGTGATTTCTTATCAAATTTAAAAGATTCTAAAAAATGGATTAGGTGGATTTTTAGCTCAACTTTTTTTAATAAAGGCACAACCACAAAATGGGTCTACACCATAAAATCTATAGGATATTGTGGAGGATAATTAATTATATGTTTTTTGATATGCCAAAATAACTTCCTCCCAAAAGGGATCATGATGATGCCATTCAACTATTTATAGGGCACCAACCACCCAACATCAAGCCTTATAAGAATATATATGTCCAAAAGAGTGATATTGAGAAATGGTACATGATATACTAGAAGAAAAAATTATCTTTCATACTTAGAGTTTTTATTCCTCTCTAGTGGTGATGGTGAGTAATAAGGATGCCACCTAATGCATGTTTCCTGACTACATGGAACTCAAAAAGCACACCATCAAAGATAAATTCCCTATACCTTTAATTGATGATTTGTTAGATGAATTACATGGTGTTGTTTATTTTATAAAACTTCATATATTATTTTTGGTATCATAAAATAATAATTAGAGATGAGGATATTCATAAGATAACTTTCCAAACCCACAAGGACCATTATGAGTTTCCAATGATTCTTTTTGGCCTCACTAATGTACCATCTACATTTCAGATTTTAATGAACTCTATTTTCTAATAATTTATACATAAATTTTTATTGGTATTTTTTGATGATATTTTAATATACAACAAAATATGGAAGGAACACTTTCATCATGTGAAATGGGTTTTGGATATTCTTGAATAACACCAACTTTATCTAAATGCAATTTTTGAGTCAAGGAGATTAATTATTTAGGCCACATTTTTTCACATGATGGTGTCAACATGGATCATCACAAGATCAAGGTTATGGTATAATGGTAATTTCTTAAAATCCTAAAAAATATTATAAGATTTTGTTGTTGCTTTTACAACATTCCTTAATTCCTCTATAATTATAAAATCCCTTTTTTATTTTTGTTTTGCTCTTTATTTTGCTCATAGGTTAGTTGCTTTTAGCTATCTTATGTCACTTTGATGGGTCATATAGGTTTACATTCCAAACCAGGTCCTACATCCACCTCTATTATAAATACCACTTTTATGTGATAAAACTTCATATTTAGCACTTAGTATGAAAGAGAACTAATGATGCACCATTTTTCCTTTAAATATCTTACTTACTTAACTCTCTCATGACACTCTTAGGGGTCACCTCAATTTGTGTGCCGAATCAACTCCTATAACCTACTTAGTTGAGTCAACGAAGTCCATGTGATAATTTTTCACATAAATAATTGATGCTAAAAATGTAATTTTAATAACTTAGTTCACGTGTGAGAAAACTTACTTATAGTCATAAATAGGTATGTTGTAGGTGCATGTCAAAAATAGTAAATTTAAGTTATAACCAGGAATCTAAACCCTTATTAGGTATCAATACTTTAAAAAGACTCATTTCTTAATTATAATCAAAGTTATTTCTTTGGTTTGGTCTTGCCTTGGTGAATTTATGGGTTTTCTTAGTTCAACAACCTTTTAGGATCGATTAGGTCTAGGGATGTCATTCTAATGTTTTACCTTGTTAATCGGAGAGATAAATCCAATTAGGTATTTGTTATTTACCCATTAATAACTCTATTGTAATTAATATTTTCTCTATGATTAGGTCATGTGTTCTCTGTAGTTGAGTAGCTAGTTCTAGTTGGGATTTTTACCCTAAATAGGACCTTCATCATTTGGTTTATGGTGTTCAATATTATGTGGGGCTTGAGACTTGAATAGGTTAGTCAGGGTCACATGGTGCCTATCCTAGTTTTAATTGGGTTTGAGACCCTGATGTGCTATGTATAACATAGTCCTTGATTACAAAGTGAAACATTCAATGGAAATAACATAATTTTAATTAGGGTTCTAGACCTCGATTAGATCTATGACCCCCAAAAATCAATGCATAGTGTTATTCAACAATCAAAACACCAATTAGGTATATTCTACCTACCAATTTTATGCTCAATTCTAATTAAAAGTTAAAATCCTAGTTAGAACAAAATTTTCAAAATTTACAATTAAATCTTTAATGCCCTTAAGAAGCTCAATTAGGTATGGGAAGGCATTTTTAGGATCGTGGTGGATTTTTTAGCATAATATTTTTCTCGAGTGTCCCCTTTTAGATCCATATCTAGCCCTGGGAAGTTAAATTTATCTTGGTCACAATCATATTGCCAATTTTGGAAATTTTATATTAATTAAAAGTTATTTATATTCTTGTGTAATGTTTCATTAAGGAATTTTTAAATGTTAGTTTTGACTTGTGTTTTGTCTTTTTTCAAGAAAAAGGAGAGACACAAGGTTTTTTGGAGCAAAAAATAAAATTCAAATATGATTTTAGATGGAAATTATTTTCCCTCCATTATCCAAGCATGTTATATATTGCCTAAGCCAATCCATTCCAAGGGTTGGCTCTTTGTTGCTCTATATAGATAATATTTGACCATTCACTTTTTATGAATTTGTAGCATAATTTCTCCCTTTCTCTTATTGTCTTAGGGTTATGGTTCCCATATTTTAATCAAATGTTGAATTTAAACCTTAATATTTGTATTTAAGTGAATATCATTATTAATTAAATATATGAAATTTGTGTTCATCACCTATGCATGAAATACGATGGTTTTATTCTTTCTTCTTGACTTTTGGTTCTTCAAACTCTAACATTGATTCCTATTTGTGGTTGTGTGAATGTTAGCTAGATATGGGATTAGTTTGTGGGTTGTTTTCCTTAAAATGATTCTAATATGGTGGTATTTCAATAGGGTTTTTTTTTTTCTTTTTTTCCTTTCTTTTGTACATTTTTATTAAATTTGTTAGCTAAGGTTAGACTAGTATTTGAATGTCATCCATTTTTCATGTTTAATCTTGATTGAAAGATATATTTAATTATTATTTCATTATTGTATTTTTTAATGTCTAGACATAATGAAAACATGTTAAAATCATTTGAACTCCATTTATTAAAACTTGTAAAATCTATTTTTTTAATCTGGGTAGATTTGTAAATGTGTGATTATTATTGTTCATGAAATACATTAAAAACCTAAATGAAAAAAAAAAATCAAATTTACCTATAAACCATGTTGAATATCAAACCAATGTTTAAATTTCAATTTAATATTCCAAACCAATAGGCCCCTTTTATTAGAATAGTTTTAGATAAACCAACAAGGTCACTTAGTATGTCATGAATCAATAGATACAGACCTTGGGGAGATCTTCATGCCTCTTTTTAGGAGAGGTTGGATGGGGTACCTTCAAACCTAAGTCAGTGTGCCAAATGACCCATCAATAGACTGGTGCTATAAGGATGTCTTGGATATGAATACTTTGAAATTTATAATTTTTTAGTTTGTGACGATCCTTTATGCTTTCCCCACCCTTTTGGGTACCTAAAACATACATCAATATTTTGGTGTTATAAGGAGGGCTTGAGATAAATATTAAAATAAAAATATAAACTTTAACACTTTATAGGTATTTCCCAATGAGATATTATAGGTCTTAAAACTATAAAATTAAACTTTTAAACCCATCTATGGCATTTGCTTGAGTTGGTGGAGGTGGATGCCCTATGAACATTCTAAGACTTACTCAAGAATTGCCTAAGAATCATGGTATTTTATCTTAAATACACACATTGTTGGATTCAAATAATTGATAAACACATTTAAACATTTAAATATTCCATTATTTATACTCAAATCTAGTACAAAAATGTTACTCGTCATATGTTTTATTATTATCTAGATGAGGTTACAACTTGTACCTCAACTTTCCAGATGGATGTATAACCTCATCTGATACTTTTGAAAATATATTTGTAAACCATTTTATCATCCCCATTAGTTCTAATACACTATGCTATCAATTTTCTATAGCCTATAGGGATCAGAATGAACCCATGAGCACATTCAATGCTCACTTTCATCAATTATATAGAAGGTTGAAATATTCATTCATAAAAATAGAAGTGGTTTCCATTTATATATATATACATATTAAAACATTAGACCTCTTGACTACCATATTCATCTTTAGGACACCATTTTCTCTCACATATTTGGCATAGACATATCAATAAGCCTTCACTATTGAACAATACTCAATATGCATGGATATAGTGTTAACGCATTTTATTCATTAGGACAACCAAATGTTTACACGTAAAATAATTTGAATTACTTGCATATAATTAAAACCATGGAATATTTTTTTCCTTATAATCAAGCATTGGGTCAAGCTTATAATCAACTGAACCTCCCTGTCAAAAATGAAGAAAAAATGTTAAAATTAACTCATGTATTTATGACAATTCAATATATATTCAGTAAGCTTTTGAACCTCATTTTAGTGATCAAGCATATTTTGATGATGTTTCTAATTAAGTGTCATTTTTTGAAGGATATTCCAAACAATTAATGTATAGGTTGAGCTGTAAGATCAAATTCCCAAGTTTGAAATTTAGGGTCTATGGATGTGGAAACAAGATAGGTATTGAAGTGGTCATGTTGAATGAGAATGTCTCATTCAATAGAAAAGAACCAGTCTAGGATAGAAGTGATGATTATGAGTCTTATGATAACATTGAAATAGTTTCTCTTGGTTCTAAGTAGTAAGGGGTTACCCACACAAGAATAAAAATTAGAAGCCTCTTATAATCAGCCTAAAGATGAGATGGAAGAATTAGACTAGTTAGATGAAGAATATGCATTGTATACATGTTAAACACACCTATCATATGCTACTATTCCTACATATAGAGAGTTGATTTAAGAATATCAAGAGCTCAATTGTAGAAGTTTAGCTTTTGTCTCACCAATAGATAAATTTGAAATGGAAGAAGACAATGTTGAGGTTGGTTGCACATGAGAATATAAATAAATAATGGAGATCAAAATGACAATATCCCTCTCAAAGATAACTTTTCTTTGGATCTATAGATTTAAATATTGTAGTCATGAGGGTTCTCATCAATGAAGAAAAACACATGTACATTGCTAATGATAGGTGGAAAGAAGATTAAAATTAGGTTGTTTCTCCTAAATTTCAAGGTTTAGATCATTTAGAGTAACCTATTTTTTATTATTGAAGCATTCCAATGCTCCTCACAACATTAAAGGCAATAAAAATATAAATAAATAATCATGAGCATGGTGGCTTGAAAGAAAAATGAAGTCAATAAGAGTTAGAGTTGAATATTATTTGATCCAATACATCTCCCCACATATTTTAGACCCAATGATAAAACTAGGAGATCATTATCATGTGAATAACATAGACTTTTCCTTATGAATGATGAAAATAAAAATAAGGATATTACCACAATATTCATAATATAAAAGGATTAACCAATAATTGATTCACTGATTGGATACCATGAAGAAGATATCTTCACTAGGTTGGGTATGAAAATATCTCTAGTATGTGTTGATACCCCCATCCCTCACCATAATTCATTATATGGATAGAGGTATTTACAAAATCCTATTCCAATTGATTTTTTCAAATTAATCATAAGTAGATTATTGAATTTAATAATGGGAATCTCCTTAATTTGAGTGAAAACATCATAGATGGGACTCTTTGGGATAGTGTCCATGAATAAAGAGGTAAACACCATCATAAATACAAATTTCCCTTTGGTATGATCCCTATCAAACTTATAAAATCTTGAATATGAATATGTTCCATCTCAGGTGTTTAAGTATTGATGACATCATGTTTCTTATCAATGGGAGGTTTTTCAAACTCTAATTCCATGCATGAATTTTCCTAACAAGGTCCTATAAATAGTTTCTCTTTGATTTTCTAATTTCATTTTCTATTTTTTATTTCCTTGTTTCATTTTTTTTCTTGATTTCATTGTTGGTCTAGCCTCATTATTTATCTCTTTTGTCCCAGCCTATCTATTTTTACCCTATGGGTTCTCCATTGATCAAAGAATGAGGAATAAAGGTCTATATGTGAGTAACCCAAATGATGCTCTAGTGCTTAAGCAATATAAGTAGTTTTTGGGTTAAGATTATATTTACAAGTCAATTCTAAAATATTGGTATATCATGTGTGTTCTATATTTTTTCATGTTTAAATGAGTTTGGGTAAAATATTATGCCTCTAAAGGTATTCTCTTAAAACCACACATAAAAATTACATTTTAATGGTTTATAGGTTTTATTAGATTAAATTTGATTATTATTTTCAATAGTGATCCCCAACCTAGAATTGAGATGATAAAAATAAAGAAAAATATTAAAAAGTAAAATAAAATCAATTTCTAAAAAACTCAATTTCTGCATGATTTAGGAAACATCTACCCATGCTATCAATGCCTGACTAGAAGAATAATATGGTCTTGAGAGGGATCAGATACATATTTATTGGGGCTATGGATATCTATATGGTAGTGGAGAAATTTATAGATATACCTTCTCAAGGTAGAGTTCACTAGCTTGATGATTGAAGTTGTGATATCTTATCCTTATAGGTTTGATAAAGTGGTAATAAACTCATTTGCACACACTAGGTTAATGATAATATGGAATTTTGTCTTATAAACATTTCCTTATTTTCCTCTCTCAAATTTTTTCATGTTTCTTGAATTTTCTTGACTAGAGATTATAGGTATGTAGACACATTTCTCTATTTTTAAAATACTCAGGAGTAGTTTCCAGCAGAGTAACCACTTGTTATTGCTTTCACACCTAATTCCTCAAGACTCATAGAACCCATTTTTTTTTATTTTCTTGTGCTTTTGATCATGGGATAATTGGTCTAAACCCTCTTATGTCACTTTAGTGGGTCATCTTAGTTTACGTGTTAAACCAAGTCTTATGATTGCCTTCATTGGAAATACCACATCCATGTGAGAAAAATATCATATTTATCACTTAATATGAAGGTAAAATATTAATGCTTCAATTTTCCTTTGAATATCTTATTTTCTTAGCTCTCTCAAGCTACTCTTAGGGGTCATCTTAGTTTGTGTGCCAAACGAACTCCAAGGACCCAATCCATTGAGACTACCAAGTCTATGCCTTAAATTTTCACATAAGGAATTGGTGATAAAAATGGAATTTTGATAACTTAGTTCAGGTGTGAGAAAAATTTATTTTGATCCTGAATAGTTTTGTTATATATGCATGTCAAAAATCTTAACTTTTAGTTCTCATTAAGCTTATAAACCCTGATTAGGTATTTAAACATCAAAAAAGACTCATTTATCAATTGTAATCAGATTTATTTCTCCTATTTGGTCTTGCCTTAGTGAATTTATGGGCTTACTTGGTTAATCAACCCTTTAGTCTTGATTAGGTCTAAGCCCACCATTCTAATGATTCACCTTGCTAATTAGAGAGACTCTAATTAGTTATTTTTTCTTTACCCATTGGCATCTCTATTGTAATTGGGATTTTAATTTTAATTAGGTCATGGGTTCTTAGTAGGTGATTAGTTAGTTCTAGTTGGGATTTTAAGACCAGCTATGTCCTTCAATGTTTGGTTTGTGGTGTTTAGTGTTAAGCAGGGATCAAACCTTGACTATGTCATTTGGGGTCTCATGAACCATATCTTAATTATAATTAAGCGTGAGAACCTTATGGGGTCTGTGGGCCCCCTCCCAATTCAAATTTTGTGTTATGTTGGACTTGTTACTCGATTAGAAATCAAAACACTCATCATAATTAACATAATTTAAATCATGGTTCTAGACCCCAATTGGGTCTATGACCCCCCAAAAATAAATACTTAGTGTTATTCAACACTCAAACCACCAATTATGTATATAATACCTACTAAATTCATGTTCATATAATTAGAGGTTGAAGTCCTAATTAAACTAAAAAAATTTAAATTTGAAATTAAATCTATGTTCCCCCCAAAACCCTGATTAGGTCTGGGAGGGCATTTTTGAGACTGTTGTGGTTTTTTTAGCATAACTTTTCAATCGTATGTCATTTTTTAAATCCATCTCCAGCCCCTAGAAGATGACTTTAGTTGAATTTAAATGATATCACCAATTTTGGGAAATGTTTTTATGACTAAAATATGTTCATATTATTGTGTAATGTTTCATTAAAGTTGTTTTAATTGTTAGTTTTAACTTGTGTTTTATATTTTTGAAGGTAAAAGTAGAGAGAGAGAGGCATGTCATTTTGGAAGGAAAAGGAAAAGTTAAAGATTATTTTGGATGGAAACCATTTTCCCACCATTATCCAATATTTCTATATATTACCTAAACCAAGCCATTTTGAGGGTTGGGTCTTTATTTCTGTGTAGACAATATTATACCAGTCACACTTTATGCATTTGTAGCATTATTTATCACTCTCTCTCTCTTATTATCCTAGAGTTATGATACCCAAATTATAATCAAATGATGAATGTAAAATTATTTTCCCTATTCAATTAAATATTATTATTGATTGAATATATGGAATATGTGTTCATCACCTATGCATGAAATATAATAGTTTTGTTCTTTCCTTCCAAATTTTGGTTACTCAAACTCTGGCACTGATTATCATTAATGGTTGTGTGAATTTTGGATAGATGTGGAATTATTTTATGGGTTACATTTGTTCCAATAGATCTTATTTGGTGGCATTTCAATAATATTTTTCTCTTTCCCCTCTTTCATTTGTGTTTTTTATTAATTTTTTAACAAGGGTCAGAGTAGGGTTTGAATGCAATCCATTTTTCATGTTTAATCTAAATTGTAAGATCTATGTCATTATTATTTATTATTACATTATTGACTATTTATACATAATCAAAACATGTTAAAATTAGTTAAACTCCATTTATTAAAAACTCACAAAAGCTGATAATTTTAATCTAAGAAATTTTGTAAATGTATGCTTATTGTTATTCCTAAAATGTATTGAAAAGCTAAATAAATGAAAAAAACACTTGAATTTACATCTAAACTATGTTAAATTCAAAATAAATGTTTAAATTTCAAGTCAATATTTCAAACCATCATGCCCCTTGCATTGAAATAGTTTGTCATAGACCAACT